>CM076577.1:1132492528-1132650501 GCA_034641835.2 Pinus albicaulis | reverse complement strand
CTTGGCCAAGTCATAAATTCGAGGAAAATTATCTAATGAAACAAACAAATCATCGAACGGATCTGGCTCATGCTCAAATCGAGCAATTGAAACTGAAGCAGTGACATCAAATGCTATCTTTTTTGGATCATATTGTCTTCCAAGAATGGTTGCAAATTTACAACCTTTTATCTTGGAGACTTCTTTTTCTGCATGCTTGAAATCATTTAGAGTAAACTGACCACAATTGAGTGGGAATTGAGGCCACATTCTCTTCTTACTGTTATTCAAAGACCTAGATATTCCTTCAACTATCAATTGATAGGAAATTTCTTGAGCAAGAAGTTTGTCTGGAACAAAAAGCGGAAGAACATGCGGTTCCACAATACTACCAAAAACCCTGATGTATGTAAATTTTTCCTCCCCAAACCAATCTCCAATTGCAGACAGGTCGGCCTTAGCTTTATCAGAAAATCTAGGAGGAAAGCGATTAAAAATGGTTTGGAAAACAAGGATGAGGAAACCATGACAGATTCTATATACATTATCTTGGAAATGAACCTTCCAAAGCAGTTTATGATAAATATGAATTGGGACAGGGTCTTTGGGAGTCCATTTCCATCCAAATAAGGGAAATTCGGAATTGAAACAAAGAGCATCAAGAATATAGGCACAAAAGAAAAAGGGAGTGGAATTTACAGTGGTTTTTTCTTGTCTGTATTCAAGTATCCTATTGGCCATTCTGTCAGAAAGAATAACAGCCCAATCCATAATGTCGGAATTCACAGCAGCTAGGATTAATGGGACCATTTGTATAGAAAACCTAGCTGAATTATCATTGCCAAATAATCTACACATCATGGCAGCGGCATAGCAATATGGAGGCAAAAGGGAATCTACAGAATACATACCGGATGCTTCATTTCGATGCTTCTCTGGATTTTTCTTCCAATCTTTGATAGGGTCAGATTGGACTTTGTTATTATCAGCAAAGTCTTTGATAAATTCCTTGTTATACACCTTCTGTGGGTTTGGAAGGTGATACATTGCTTTCAGGTCTTCTGCTTTAAATGAGCCAAAAGGTACTCCAGATGCTGAAACAAACGTTCTGTCTTGTATCTTTACACTGTCAATAACCCATCGAACTGCATCATAATAAGGCATGATGCTCGCTCTGGCTGCAATTCGATGCAAAAACGAATTTGCAAGTGATTTTTCAGTGATCTCAGAGTCAGAATCTGAGTTATCTTCGTCTGGAACTGATGCCTTTTCCACTGTGACCTTGGGGTTTTCTCTTTCCAATAGGTTGTAGACTCCTTCCCATGTCATTTTCCCAAGCCCCTGGCATGATGTATCTGTGACTAGTCTTAGTTTTATGGGCTTTTCTTTTGAGACCGTAGGAGTTTCGACAAACTTCACTGGCAGAGCAGTCTTGTTTCTTCTCCCTCTCTTTGACATTTCTGCATTTTCTACCGCTTCCCTTTGTCTGTGAATGAAAGAGCTTAGTGTTCTTTGGCTCTGCAAGACAATAAACTCTCAGTTGTGATAAACAAGCAACTCAAACGGAATGATTTATGAACTTATGATTTTCATTTATTTGTTTCGTATATCGCGTAAATGCTCCTTTTGGGTCACACTCACGTATTTAAAACCAAATCATTAACCATATTCATTTGATTCGTTATTGAATGTCCTCGTACAAGTTGGGATTTGGCGCTTGTGACATATTAAAATATTCATCCATTCTGAACTTTTCGTATGCAATAAATGAATCGCATCGAAAGTTTTCGAATGGCACATGAAGATCACAATACGTTTTTCTTGATTGGCCGATTCCGATTGAAAAATTTTCTGATCTCTAATGGTGGGGTCTACCATATAAGATTTTAAACAAACGTTTGATTTTCTTTTGAAAACGTTTATTGTAATAACGCGCGTCGGATCGGGGAATTTCAATTAACCGTAAAGAGTTTCTTAAAGACTATCCCGATTAATCGATTGCGATTGACCGCATCGCATCGGAAGTTATAAATAACCGTTTTAAACTCTTAGCGATTGAAAATTCCCGATCGAACTAATCGCATCGAAGGATTTGAAATAGGCATATGAAACTTCTTTTAAAGGTTATCTCCGATTCTCCGATTGCGATTGAACTTTTAAATTTGATTTGTTTTTATGATAAGGCCTTGTATATTAGATCGGATCATAAATTTTTGAATGTTGAATTTGTTTAGTAAAAATATGAATTTTTCCAAAACAATGAATTTTATTTCTAAGTGTTTTATTTCTATAAGAAAAAGAAAGGGACCCTATTTCTAAATGAATTTTATTTCTAAAATTTTAAAGAAAAAGGGAGGGTTTTTGTATAGTACAACAATTGGCGATTCACTGAAAGAACCAGTTATCTCTGAAAAATAAAATGAATACTATATTTTAAGTAAGTAAAGATTTTTAAAGGTAATAAAAATTATCCTAGGATAATTAGAAATAAAATCTAACTTATGAAAAAGAATAAAAATTATTAACAATTTCTTTCTAGTTTCTTGAGAATAAAAACATTTTGAGTTATCTTAAGCTTTGATTGGTATTAGTAATGAAGTAAGTGGATTTCTTCAAGTTTGGTTTTATAATATACTCTATTGTCATAGGTATTGCCTCTACTGCCTGCAAACGTTCATAGTCTCGACAGGGTTACCTTTTAACCATTAACTATTCATTGTCCCATTCAACTAAGATTATGACTTTTTAAAAGATAAATTCATAAGACATATTATCTCATGTTTTTGTCTTTTATTTATTTTTTATTTCTTTTTAAGAGCCATTTTTCTGGTTTGGTAGCCAGTTGATAACAATGCCATTCAATAGTTATAATTAAACTGAACAAGTTGGCTCGTGATGAGACCCCTTGTCTTATATTAATAAGCCATTACCCTGTTTTGATATGCAGTATTGGTAATGTCAGTTTTATTATTTCTTATGAATATGGTAAGTCGGCTCATGATGAGACCTCTTATCTCTTAATAATTTCTTAGAATTATATTCTAAAAAATCACAACCTAAATGAATGGGGTGAACTAGTCTTATCCTTAAGAATCAATGGATGACAATTTTCTGAGTTTTTTGAGTACCAAGACTTGAATAATCTTTACTTTTATAGATAACTTCTCTCTGCTTAATAAACTTGTAATGATTTACATTTCCCTCAAGTTTTTTTTTAAAAATATTATGCAAATAATTGGTATAATCTTTCAAAGTTTAACATCTTATTTAAAACTATCAAAAGAATATAATCATTTCTTTAAAAATTCTTATTTACACTAAAATAAATATTTATAATATTCTTCTTAAGAATTTTTCTATCAAGTAAACAGTCAATTAGAGACTTTTTAACAACCTTTATTTGCAAAAACAATTAAAAACTTTGCAGAAAGGAATATGTACAGTTTAAGAAGGGGTTACCTCCTTATGAAAAGAATTTCTTCAAGATAAGCCCATTTACAGGAAGAGATTCTCTCTTACCTATTAGATCTTGGAGCATGAATGTATTTGAGCCTATCTTTTCAATGATCTGAAATGGTCCAAGCCACATTTTCTGAAATTTGGTATGCTTACCTTTTTCTTCATGTGCCTTATCCCATTTTAGAACAAGATCACCAATTGACAAAAATTTTGAGCCAGTAGAACTTGCATCAAAAGAAGATTTTACAAGCTGCTGATGTTTTTCATGAACAATTTTAGCCTTATCTCTTTCTTCTTCTAGTTTAAGGATTTGATCATATCTCAATTGAATGGATGAAGAAGGGTTTTCTTCAATAAATTGTACTAGGGCTAATGATGGAAGAGTTAAATTTGATGGTATCACAACTTCTTTTCCATAAACTAAATTAAAAGGTGAAGTTCCTATTGAAGCTTTCTCAGTAATACGATCAGCCCATAATGCAAAGATTAAAGATTTATGCCAATTCTTTTGATTTTGATCGATAGTCCTTTTAATAATTTTGATGAGATTTTTATTGGTGGATTCAGCTAAACCATTACCTTGTGGGTAATAATTTGCTGAATATTTGAGTTTAAAACCTCTTTTAATTGCAAATTCTATTAAACTGTTTCCTGAAAAATAAGATGCATTATCAAAGACAAGAGCTTGAGGTACACCAAACCTGGTTATGATAAATTGATCTATGAAATCAATAATTGCATCAGAATTGGCTACCTTCAAAGGGATTGCCTCTACCCATTTTGTAAAATAATCGGTTGCAGTAAGGATGTACTTGTGCTGTTTGGAAGAATGAGGTACTATCTCACCAATAATGTCAAGCCCCCATTGTTCAAATGGTTGCTCAATATTTACTGGTTGCAAAGGAAAAGCTGGTTTCCTTTGTCTTCCACTTGCAGTTTGGCAGATTCTGCATTTTCTTACATAGTCATGAGTATCTTTAAAAAGAGTAGGCCAATAATAGCCAGCACGAATTATTTTGTGAGCTGTGGTATCACCTCCAAAATGACCTCCTGCTGGTCCATCATGTAACTCCTGCAAAACCTTTTCAGCCTCAGTCTTTTCAAGACATCTTAACAAAATTGAATCATAATTTTTTCTAAATAACACATTATCAATGATCTCATATTTAATAGCTTTTAATCTTAAAGCACGTTTTTTCTTATAGTTGAGATCAGAAGGAGCATACCCATTTTTCAAGTAATAGATAAGATCGACATACTGAGATTCAGAATCCGTAATACTTATCTGATTTACTTGAATATCTTGATTTGAATGTTCATTCTCTGGTATGATATGAGCTCCTGCTAATAATCTGCAAAAACCTTGTCCTCTAACAATCTTAGCTGGTTTAATATCAACATCATATTCTTGTAAAGCTGTTACCCAGTTAGCTCGTTTTTCTCCTACTTCTCTCTGAATTAATTGTCTCACGCTGAGAGAATGGGACAATGATTTTTGTATGAGTGTTGAAAGGCAATGCTTGATTTCATGATTGATTTAAACACGTAAAGCAACAACATCGGAATAATTCGATTCGGCTCATGCAGTTTGGGCTGAAAAGGTTTTTAGTGCTTGATTTTACGATCATTGAGTTGACAATTAAAACAAGCTTTACTGAATATCTCATGACAAAATGTAAAACAAAATACATGAAAAATCAGATGCCCGTATTTAATTTGCATTAATGATCGCTTGTTTGATTGCATCAAAAGCTTCTTTCTCTTTATGTCCCCATTTGAATACCGAATTCTTCTTGATCATATTTTGCATAGGTAAAACAATTAAAGAAAAATCAGGAATGAATCTTTTAACAAAATTGATCTGTCCAAGAAATGATTGCATGGATTTTTGTTATGAGGTAAAGAAATATCAGAAATTTCTTTCACTCTATCTGGATCAATATATATACCATCTTTTGACACAACAAATCTGGTTTCTTCATCAGCAAAGAAAGATTTCTTTGGATTGAAATACCAAATATATACATCTTTCAATCTTTAACTGAATCATGTAGATGATTGGTTCTCTTTTTTAGAAATATTGTTATATAATGGAGATAAACAACAATGAATTGTTGATCAGACCTTTAAATGCTATGTCCATGGCTCTTTGGAAAGTTGCTCCTGCATTTATTAATCCAAAAGGCATTTTTTTGATAAGCATAAGTTCCCCATTTTGTTCTGAAAGTTGTTTTCAATCTGTCATCTGGATGAACTAAGACTTGATTATAGCCTGAAAATCCATCAAGAAAGGACATAAGTTCAGAACCAGCTACTTTTTGAAGTATCTGTTCCATGGTTGGCAATGGGAAATCGTCTTTTAAACATGCCTTGTTTAAATTTCTGAAATCAATACAGATTCTTATATCACCATTTTTCTTCCTTACAGGTACCATATTAGAAACCCAATTGGAATGCCTGACAGGAAAAATGATTTTGGCTTTCAAAAGTTTATTAAGTTCTGATTTGATTTGATCTTCAAGATTTGGGTGAATTTTCCTTAGCTTCTGTTGAACAGGTTTAATATCGGGAAGCATTGGAATTGTGTGCTGAATAACTGAAGTATCATATGTTTTTAAATCATCATAATTCCAAGAGAAAACATTTTTGTATTTTTTCAATAGTTTAATGAAAGCATCCCTTTCCTCTGATGTTAAATTAAGTCCTAAATTAACATTTTGAGGTTTTGAATCAGAACCAAGATTTACTAATTCAAATTTCAAAGTGGAACTTTGAAGCTTGGTATTAGTGACTTTCTTGAATCTGTCTTTAATATCATATAAGTCCTCTAATTTAACAACAGATTTCGGAATGGGATTTTCATTACCTTTTGAAGCAATTTGTAAATCATGATCTTCTTCGTCAATAATTTGATCATCATATGATTTCTCTGAAGTCATGAAATTTAATATATCTTGATCATGATAGAAAACTCTCCAATTTGTGACATTGTCTGGGACAGATGGTCGAAAAATTAATTCTACAGAAAACCTATCAGGACTGCAGTCTTCAGCAGGTAGGAGTTTAGATGCAACATTAGCTAATAAGTCAGCTGATGTATTTTGATTCCTAGGAATAGGAGAAATATTAAATGCTAAAAAATGAGTGGTGAGATCTTGTACTAGGGTTTGATAATGTTTAAGATGTCCTGAAAGGCAATGAATAATATTCCTAACTTGTTTTATAACAATTTCGGAATCCCCAAATACTTTCAAGTATTTAACATCTAACCCTATAGCTTTATAAAGTCCTTGAACCAAGGCTTCATATTCTGCAGTATTGTTAGTACACTCAAATTCTAGCCTACATGACAGCATGGTTTTTTCTCCATTTGGATCGATTAAAATGCATCCTGCTCCAGCTCCATCATTAGACTTTGATCCATCGAAATATAATGACCAAAACAAAAATTTATCTATTGACTCATCTATAATTACATCAGAAGTATTTACAATTCTGGAAGAATCAGATTGTGAAAAATTTTCTACTTGAGAAACAAAAGTATTAACAGAAAACGATGATTGGGGTGCTTTGAAGTTTCCAAGAAATGATTCAGCAGAATAACCTCCAAGAATGTTGTTGTTGAATGCTACTGGTTCATTATGTTGTTCAAATTCAGTGACAGTATGCCTCATATGTTTTTCTCGTTCAACTTTGATTTGATTTGGTTTCCCTTTATAGGGTAGCCACATATGAGAATAATCGGTCGAGATATAACCATTGAGTTTCGCAGACCAGTCCCTACTTAAAACTAATCCATAGAATTCAGGAATATCAGCAATCAAAATATCAATTCTTTGGACAATTCTAGGATCAGAAGCTAGCCTGATAGTTACTGAATTGATTTCTCCTACAACTTGAACTTTGGATCGATCTAATTGAACAATATGTACTGCTGATTTCTGTGGTTCGATATTCAATTTTTCACACACAGAGATAGGCATTATATTGGAGGAGGCTCCAGAATCAATCAAACAATTGTGTAGATTTTTATTGTACATCTCATAAGTCAACAGAAAAGGAGGAGTTTGAGAATTTGACTTTTCCCCAATGAATACAGTATCAGTAACATCTACCTTGTCTGGTGGCTTACCAGTTCCTCTTGCTGCTTTTGCAACTACACCGCTTGGTAAAGGAGCGATTGGTGTAGCATTTAATTCTTTCAATAACAACTTCTGCTGGTGTTTCAATTTGCTGAGTTCATGTAACGAAATTTTGGCTTTGATCTTTTTCATGTCTTCGACAATGTTGTACTCCATAGGATCTGACACTACTAAAGTCTTTGTTGTTGATGTGGGTGGGTTAGAAGAAGATGGCTGATTCTGAATAGGTAGTGGAGAAGCTTTCTTTGCAGGAGATTTGTCTTTGATACTTGGAGTTGTGTTTTTTCTTTTAGGAGCTGTTTGTATAGGCTCTGATGTAGATTTACTCCTAGTACTTACAGGCATAGCTTCTTGTTCTACCTCACTGTCAGAATTAGGGAGAATAAAATCCCACATTCCATGTAATTCAGCGATTTCTTCATTTTCACCTTCCTCATCTGATATTAAGGATGTATCTTCTTCTTCCTCTTCTTCCTCTGATTCTGCATTAGAGATCGCATTAGGAGGTTTAGATTCGGCTTGATTTCTTCTAAAATTTCAGACTGGTTTTTTGATAGAAGTTTCAGCTACTTGTTTCTTAATTTCAACCATTTCATTTGACATGGTTTTAAGAACCTTTTGTAAACCTTCCATGTCAAATGGATCTCTGGCCTTTTTCTTTGATTCATCTTTGAAGCTGACTTTCTTTGATTTTCTTTCCTCAAGAGCGTTTTTCTTTTCCAGAGAAGTAATTCGTTTTTCAACAGCAATAGCTTCTTTCATACTTTCAGCTAATGTAGGCTTTGCAGCTCTATCTACGAAAATAGCTATGTTTGAGGGTAAGGAAGTTATGTACCATTCTATTCTGACCTGTTCACTGGGCCGTGAGTCTGTGTGAATTTTATTCAAGAGCTTATTGAATCGGGAATTAAACTCCTTAATTGGTTCCTTGGGTTCTATTTTCAAATTTGAGAGATCATTTAGTAAAGTAGCTATTGATCGGTCATCTCCAAATTTGGTCAAGAAATAATTTGCAAAAATGTCCCAACTTGTTATAGATCCTGATGGTAATGAAAAATACCATGATCCTGCTGTTCCTTGAAGAGTATAAGGAAATAGTCTAACTACAACATCCTCCTGTGTGACTCCATTCAAATTAATAGCCAACATAAAGTTATTAATATGTTCTTCAGCTGGAATGTTAAGGTCTGGGCTAAATTTTGGAAGCCATTTTCCAGGATTATCTGGTAAATCATGTAAAGGTGCAGCTATGTTGACTGCTCCTGGAGTAGCCCATGGTCTAGCCATTATCGGAACGACTATTGGAGGAGTAGTAGTAACTGGCGGTGTTTGAATAGAAGTTGTTGGAATAGATGATGTTTGAGGTGAATGGGGAGGAGGTAGTAATAAAGACTGAAGAGGTTGTGATGTTGAAGGTGATGATCCCTGGTGAACAATAATATGTAATGGGGAAGTGGGTGTTTGACTTCGCACTGGAGATGATGAGATGGAAGATGATGGAGAAAAGGTCTCACTATCAGAACCTTCAGTGTTCTTTTTTGCCTTTTTCCTTCGAGGTAAAGGTAACTCAGCTGGTTCAATGCCAAGTTTTTCGCTTTGAAGTCTGGTGAGATGATGAGGTAGGTGGAATTGCGAAGTCTGACTGCCTTGTGATACTTCAGATCTCTGAGGTGATATGGAGAAGCCTTGAAGTTTCTGGATGATAGACTGAACTTCAGGAGACTCCGGACTTAAATGTTCTGAAGTATGGTGTGATTGAGCAGTGATAGTTGATCCCTCTTCTTCTCGTTTGGACGCTGGTGAATCAGAATGCAAACGGGAGGTCTGAGGGGAGGTGGAGGGTGATTTACTCTGAGAATGGTCTGTAGGTTTTGATTTACTCACCATTCATAGTTGGCCCTCCTTCTAGCGCCAAAAATGTTGAAGCCTAGAAAATCTCTGCTTCAAACATTGGGGAAAACCACCCGGTCGGGACCTTAAGACAGCTCCTTTTCCGTTTGGGATGGTGGCTCCGACTGGATTTAAAGGACCAGTTTCCTTATAACTAAATGGATTGAATTGGATGGATGAAAATGGGACTAAATTAACAAAAATAAAACTATCTAATCTAAGCTGAATACTGATAAAGAAATTCTAATCCTAACCCGGGTAATTATATGTGAATACAACTTAAGATTGTTTCAATCTAATAATAACCATGAAAATGTATTATTAATCAAATTGAAATATGCGAAAATGAATAAAGATAACTCTGTTTAAGAAATTAAACAGAGTTGTATTAGCATATTGCATTCATCATTATATACCATTCATATATGCTTATAAATGATAACATTCCAATTATACTCAGAAATGATATATAAAAAGGAAATGTTATGAAAACCAAATATATAAATGATAGCAAATTCTTTGAACGAATACCATATAACAGAGAAAATCAACAGTGAACAGATAGAAATACCTCATTCATCTTGAAGACTGTCAAATGAAATGTGATACTCTGATCTAGTAACTCCGATGTAAAATTAAATCCAAAGGTACAGAAATGCAACACTTCAAAGATAATTTCAGCACAAAAATCACCAGATGTGATCTTTCATCAAATATAATAAGGAGTGGAGTACAGAAATGTTAGCTCCAAGTCCAAAAAATATTACAACTTCCGATCCCTCTCTAAATGCATGAGAGGGATTTAAATAAAAAATTACATAACAAAATCCTAATACTACTGCTACAATCTATCAAATTAAAACTGAAAGGCTATCTTGAATGAAACTGATTCATTGTTTTTCTCTCTCGCTTGATGAAGCCAAGTTGCAAATGCTCAACATATCTTGGAGTCTTGGTGGATGACTCATCTCAGAATGCAACTGTCCAGCATAGGTGGCATCGGAAAATTCTGGAATTAAACAATCGACAGCGTTTGATAGGAATTTGATAGCCGTATGTTGATTGTTTGGTTTGATCAAATGAGTCCACATACTGTCCCAGGATATTGTTTGAAGTTTGCTGATTTGTTGACTTTTCCTTTCCATTTCTTCTCTCCACCTGTTTTCAGTTTCTTTCACTTTTGGCAAACTGCCAGGAACACAGTCTGAAATGAGATTGATTGAGTATAAGCTGTCATTTATGAATTGCGTGATATTATTCATCATACTCCTGGCCCTTGATATTGCTCTCTCAACTTTCATTATTTGATGTTCCCATTCTGTAAACAAGATTTCTTTGTGTTTTTCCTCTATTCTAGGAAGATTGGCTTCTTTTCCCTTTTCTGTGTCTTGCCAATTGAGAAATTCGGAAATCTTTTCATCGGCATCATCTATTTCTTGTCTAAGAGTAATGACATTTTGGATCAAAGATGAAGTAATATCACAAAAAGGTTCAGCCTGTGACAGCTTTACGCAAAATTCAATTAATTGCTGAGACAATAGTTTATTAGCCTCAAGGGCTTCTGATTTGAATTCATTTAACTTTGGGTAATCTTTAAACTTATCCAAAGTTACTTGAAATTCCTTTTCTTGAATCATTTTTGCATTTTTCTCATTTTGTAACAGACTTTGTAACTTAGAAATTTCTTCATTTAGCTGTTGTTGTTTGCCTAAGAGCTGTTCATCAACTTTCTTCTTTTCTTCAGCAAGCTGTTTTTCCAATTCTTTGGACCTGAGTGTCTGATCTTGTAGTTGCTTTTGCAATTGGCTAATCTGTTGCTGATTTTCCTTAGCTTGCTCTTCCAGTGAAGCTATGTGGAGATCTTTCTGAGTTATCAGCTGAGAAACTTCTACAACTTTATCCACTGTTGCAGCACTATAAGCTCCTGTATACTGGGACAATTTTGTGAGGTCTTAGAATGGATTCACTTCATTGTTCTTATAAACAATATTCATAAATTCCTCTGATGGAGTAGAAAATATGTCATGTTCTGTCTTTCTTCTCTTTCTTTGTCTTTTAACAACAGCCTTATGTTTAGGGCTGTAAAATACATCCAAAGGAGGGATCTCCTCAACTTTTAATACAATATGCCCTGTAGGATGTTCAGGAATGACTTCAACATCCTGCTCTATTTGTTCTTTATCTTTATCCTGCAATCCAAGCTGTTGAGCAAATTGATCATATTGTGCTAATAACTGAGAAGAAACATTAAGATCAGTAGAAACCATAATCTCCTTAGTTGTTTCTTTTCCTTTTTCTGTATTTATGTTCTACTCAGTGCTTTTGCCATCCGATCCACCTTTTTGATTATGCACATCATCATTGATACTTGTGCATTTCTCTGTCGTTTGAGCAGTAGACTTCTGACCAGTATTTGGACCGGATTTATCATCGGTATTTCCCTTTTGGACATCAGGTTTGTCAATAGTGACCACTTTTTGAGTATGTACAGTTGGCTGGTTAACAGCCGATTGTGTAATGACTTTGCCGGTAGATGTTTCTACTGGCGTTTGGCTGGATGTACCTTCTATCTCTGACCTTTGTGTTTTAATTCTTAGCTGGTCCAGAGGAACTCTTAACAATCTCTGGCTTCTGAATAACAAAAATTTATCCATTTCCTCCTTTTGAAATTTAGACTTGGCTAAGTCATAAATTTCAGGGAAATTATCCAAAGAAACAAACAAATCATCAACTGGATCTGGCTCATGCTCAAATCGAGCAATTGAAACTGAAGCAGTAACATTAAATGCTATCTGTCTTGGATCATATTGTCTTCCAAGAATGGTTGCAAATTTACAACCTTTTATCTTGGAGACTTCTTTTTCAGCATGCTTGAAATCATTTAAAGTAAACTGACCACAATTGAGTGGAAATTGAGGCCACATTCTCTTCTTACTATTATTCAAAGACCTAGATATTCCTTCAACTGTTAATTGATAGGAAATTTCTTGAGCAAGAAGTTTGTCTGGAACAAAAAGAGGAAGAACATGTGGTTCCGCAATACTACCAAAAACCCTGATGTATGTAAATTTCTCCTCCCCAAACCAATCTCCTATTGCAGACAAGTCGGCCTTAGCTTTTTCAGAGAATATAGGAGGAAAGCGATTAAAAATGGTTTTGAAAACAGGGATAAGGAAACCATGGCAGATTCTATATACATTATCTTGGAAATGAACCTTCCAAAGTAGTTTATGATAAATATGAATTGGGGTAGGGTCTTTGGGAGTCCATTTCCATTCAAATAAGGGAAACTCGGAATTGAAACCAAGAGCATCAAGAATATAGGCACAAAAGAAAAAAGGAGTGGAATTTCCAGCGGTTTTTTCTTGTCTGTACTCAAGTATTCTATTGGCCATTCTATCGGAAAGAATAACAGCCCAATCCATAATGTCGGAATTCACAACAGCTAGGATTAATGGGACCATTTGTATAGAAAACCTAGCTGAATTATCATTGCCAAATAATCTACACATCATGGCAGCGGCATAGCAATACGGAGGTAAAAGGGATTCTATAGAATACATACCGGACGCTTCATTTCGGTGCTTCTCTGGATTTTTCTTCCAATCTCTGATGGGGTCAGATTGGACTTTGTTATTATCAGCAAAGTCTTTGATAAACTCCTTGTTATACACCTTCTGCGGGTCTGGAAGGTGATACATTGCCTTTAGGTCTTCTGCTTTAAACGAGCCAAAAGACACTCCAGATGCTGAAACAAACGTTCTGTCTTGTATCTTCACACTATCAATAACCCATCGAACTGCATCATAATAAGGCATGATGCTCGCTCTGGCTGAAATTCGATGCAAAAATGAATTTGCAAGTGATTTTTCAGTGATCTCAGAGTCAGAATCTGAGCTATCTTCGTCTGGAACCGATGCCTTTTCTACTGTGACCTTGGGGTTTTCTCTTTCTAATAGGTTGTAGACTCCTTCCCACATCATATTCCCAAGCCCCTGGCATGATGTATCTGTGACTAGTCTTAGTTTTGTGGGCTTTTCTTTTGAAACCGTAGGAGTCTCAACAAACTTAACTGGAACAACAGTCTTGTTTCTTCTCGCTCTCTTTGACATTTCTGCGTTTGTTATTGCTTCCCTTTGTCTGTGAACGAACGGGCTTAGTGTTCTTTGCCTCTGCAAGACAATAAACTCTCAGTCGTGACAAACAAGCAACTCAAACGGGATGATTTATGAACTTATGATTTTTATTTATTTGTTTCGTATACCGCGTAAATGCTCCTTTTGGGTCACACTCATGTATTAAAAACCAAATCATTAACAATATTCATTTGATTCGTTATTGAATGCCCTCGTACAAATTGAGTTTTGGCGCTTGTGAAATATTAAAATATTCATCCATTCTGAACTTTTCGCATGCAATAAATGACATTTATCAATCGCATCGAAAGTTTTCGAATGGCACATAAAGATCACAATACGTTTTTCTCGATTGGTCGATTCCGATTGAAAACTTTTCCGATCTCTAATGGTGGGGTCTACCATATAAGACTTTGAACAAATGTTTGATTTTTCTTTTGAAAGCGTTTATTGTAATAACGCGCGTCGGATCGGGGAATTTCAATTAACCGTAAAGAGTTTCTTAAAGACTATCCCGATTAATCGATTGCGATTGACCGCATCGCATCGGAAGTTATAAATAACCGATTTAAACTCTTAGCGATTGAAAATTTCCGATCGAACTAATCGCATCGAAGGATTTGAAATAAGCATATGAAACTTCTTTTAAGGGTTATCTCCGATTCTCCGATTGCGATTGAACTTTTAAACTTGATTTGTTTTTTATGATAAGGCCTTGTATATTGGATCGGATCATAAGTTTTGAATGTTGAATTTGTTTAGTAAAAAAAAAATGAATTTTTCCAAAACAATGAATTTTATTTCTAAGTGTTTTATTTCTATAAGAAAAAGAAAGGGACCCTATTTCTAAATGAATTTTATTAAAATTTTTAAGAAAAAGGGGACATGCCATTGCACACTGCGGCATACCCTTGTACAGCGCTGGATACCCCCTGCTACTGTTGTACAACCTTGTACCGTCCCATGCCTTGTCTGTGTCAAGGCACCAGTCACTCCTCGTGTGTACTCAATGTGATGTAAGACACTCCTACTCCACAATGTAGTCCCACACACTACGGTACACCACCATGCACCTTCATATCCATCGGTAGTCCACTGCTCAATGCTAGATGCTCCCACACCTCCTTGGATGTGATGGCCTAGAGTTGTGTCTCTACATGTCGGACCACCCGCAATCGGTATCATCACCTCCACCGTCGCATCACTACACTCGTCGATGAATGGATCATCACTCCAAACCCTCCCTGAGGGGTCCGAGAAATGAATCTCCCTATGTGTCAGTGGTGATGCCACCACTGCTCGGCTTTGCTGTGAACTCTGTGCCCCACACAAAGGTGAAGAATCCTTGGCTCCATACAAGGCACCATCTGGTGGCCTGCCAATGCCACCTCCTCAGACAAGCTCCTACCAAAGTATGTTGATCGCCCTGTGACCCTGCGTACAAGTGTCGTACCAAGACAACCCAAGGGGTCTGCCCATAAACTGGTTGGCCATTGGAGCTGACCGAAACTCCCCTAGTGAATGTGCACGCTCAACTATACCCTCCAAGACATAGTCAACTGACCTACCTGGGAAACGACAGGTAGTCCCACTCAGATCCCAATGCCAGTCTGGGGTTCCGGTATTCCCAGTGCCTGGTAACTCTTGCTGAACTACACTCGGGTCCATCACCAACTCCATAACCCACTCCTCCGGGCACCAACTCAAAATCTCTCGCTATCCAACCCCAACACGTAGATGTTGCACCTTGTGCAACTCTGGTTTTATCATGTAGCTATCCAGGTCAGCGTATGAGATCTGACTAGGTGGCTCCGTCTCTCCCTCTCCAATGGGAAGAGATGACCCAACAGTGTTGCTAGCCCTGTCTCTAGCACTCCAATGTGCCCTCTAGCTGTATCATTAGGGAATCTAGCCGTTCCCCAATGTGGGCCAACTTGGTCGCTGACTTGGCACAAACCACTCTCATGCCCTCCAGCGCCTCGTTCTACAACAAAATAGCCTCTCGTACTGATTTGGCCTTCCCTTTCAAAACTAGAAGGTCGGATGGAAGTTGATGACACCGCTGTGTGCGACCATTGTCCAATACCTCTATATCTCCTAACGCTTCATCAAAGGTGGATACATCTCCTGGCACTTCACCCATCTGTCGCGTGCTGCTACCACTCGAAGACTCGAACACTACCTCAGTCATCACCTCAATGGATGGAACTACTGGGTTAGGCTCTACTCTCTCTACTAGGATGTCAACCAACGTGGTCAAGGAAGTCTCCAACACGGGTGACCCTTGCGTGATACTGGGTGTATCCACATGCTCCCCATGATCCTGCGTACCCTCATCCTCCAAGTGTGAGGTAGCCATTTTGATGGCTTCCCTCTCCGTTATTCGGTCAAGCTGGAAAGAGGTATCCACCTTTTCCACTTGATCCTGAGCCGTGCAATCAGTGGATCCATCATACGTGGGAAAAGGTGTCCTCCCAATGGTACACTGCAATTCTGAACTCTGCGTGCTAGACCCCCCACTGTTCCTTCCTTCTTCATCCTGCCTGAGTTGGTAGTAATCTCTGAAGGACAAAGCCGCTCTAAAGTTTTCTCCCATGGACTGCCATTCTCGGAAACAATCTCCCATGGGTATATGATCATGCCGCCTACCCTGCTCACTCGGTACTAGGGGTAAGAATGTAGGCATCGTGATCCTAGTTGGCCTACTAAAGGCTGGCGGGTGAGTGGCTGGTAAAGGGTGTTCACGCCGTTGTGAGACCCCTGACGTCTCCCTAACTAGGGATTCATGATCGACGCGCTCATTGCTATTCTGTCGCTTGAGTCTTTCTAACATTCCCTTTTGTCCTTTGGCTAAATCATTTAGGGCCTCAAAGATGTTACCAAATGATGCTTCCCCTTTGCCCCTTGACTCCCCCATATTTGCCACCTCTACTGCCTTTGGTAGGTAAGGTTTTGCCTACCCTCCTTGTTCATAGAAAAATATCCCCACGACTGAGCCAAGAACGAAGCTCTGATACCACTGTAATATCCCAAATGGGAAAGTAACAATAATAACAAGCTAAAAGATATTAAGGAGACAACAAAACAAAAACTGATATCAAAACACCAATGGAGCCATAAAATACTGCAGAGCCATTTTATTAATTTGCTAGAAATGAGTACAATGGAGGTGCTGGAATGAAGGCACCTGGGCTTGCTCAAGGCAAGCTAGAGAAGCCCTCTGAATCAATGCTAAAATCCCCCACTGATGGTACGCTGTATGGCTATAGCTCTGTGCTGCAATCTCTTAGTAATGTTGCTGCTGCTCTCGAAGAAATGCTGCTAGGGCTTGCTACATTGCTCAGAAAATTTCGGGACTTGAACCCCAGACTCTACTCAAGAAACCCATAAAAACCCACGAAGGATTTGGCCAAATGTTGACCCCGGAATATTGGCCCAATTTCCCATAGCTCCTTTAGATGTTGGTTGAGTTAGGATCTCTGTTTGACACCTCCAATCTGCCCAGAAAATTCTACCAAATTAATCTTGGTTTCTCCTCAATAAACCTAGAAAAACCCGAGAAGGAATTCCGGAAAGGCTGACCCCGGAAATTCACCCTCGAGGGATGGCTATGCTCTCCTGCTGGGTATGCTGGCCTCTCTGATGAAAACGCTGAAAGAAGGGCCTCCAACTCTCTGAAAAACTCAACTATGGAAGGGTTGATCCCCTCCCAATCTCCTAGCTGAAATCTCGTGAAGTTCTTTCCTTCGGAAGCTTCTCCACTCTATGACTGCGTAATCTCCCTGGAAGACTGCGCTGCCCCTGGAAGTGACTACATAATCCTGAGGCTAAGATGGTATTGCTGCTCTCCAAAATTGATGGTATGGCTCTTCTCCTGAGCGAGCACTCGAAGTCCCCCGAGGATGAGGTTTGGATCTCTGCTCGGAGACACCCTTGTGCTAAACAGCACTATAGACCCAGCTAAACAGTTTGAGCGTGCTCTAGTCTTGATAGATAGAAAATCATAAGATGCAAGAATGAATGAGAAAGGTTGCCTTCCTCTCCTTTTATGCTTGTGAACTCCTAAACTCCCTTGGGCCCACCTATGCTGCGTTGTCCCTCTGTGCCACGCTGCCCCTTACTACGTTGCGCTGCCTCTCGCATGTTGCCACTGCGCTGCCTAGCCCCACACTGCCACTATGTTGTCCTAAGTGCCTCCTCTCCTACGCTGTCACTTGGCCTCATGGGCCCCACTTCATCTTTTAATTAATCTTCCCAGTGACTTTAGGAAAGTGCTTTTGTTCTAATGTTTTATGCACGGGTCCCCTCACCCCTTTATTTCCGCCCAACATTAGGATTTGCCGAAATTAATCAAAATTAATATCCCAATTAGCTGACTGCTAATTTGGGGATATTACACTTTACCCCTCTTCACCTCTTTTGGGTGGAATGCATTATTTGTGGTGTCCCTCTTATTTTATTTGGTATTGTCGTTGCCTAGAAGGTTTTTGTGCTTGCTCCCATTTGGATTCTGGGAACATATTTTCCTTTGTCATGATATCTTATCCCTACAATGTAGATTTCATTGCAAACCATTATCTTCTCTTGGCCTTTCCCTGTTTAGTGTTGTTTCTTGCTCTGCTAACCATTTTTGTTATAGCCTTTTCTTTCTGCAAATGTACCTCTTGTTGTATCCTCTTACTCCTTTCTTTTCTTTATTTTACAAATCTTTTGGGTGACGAAGAAACTTGGTAATCTTCTTTTAATTGTAGTTATGCTCCCTTTGCTCATGAAGCTTATATAGGTTAGATTCTCCTATCACTATCAATAACCTAGAACCTTATAAAACTTCACTCTACCATGTCGCGTCCATTTGGTCTCTCATTTCTATCTTGATTGTTTTTTTCTATTTTGCTTTTTCTTTAATTTTTTAGTGGGTTCATTGAGTAATGGATCATCTTGGCATTCTCCTTCAATCCTACTCACAATAGTTTCCTATTCCCTTTATGGAGATGTAGTGGGAAAACCCTTATTGTTGTCTAGTTACTTGAGGGCCTCTCTTGACTCGTCACTATTGCAATGGTGTGCTGTTCATTATGAAGGTTCTATAGGAGGATTTCATTTCCCCATCGTTTATATTAAGATTGAAATCCTATACAACTTTTATTTGCAAACTTTCCTCTGTGAAAATTTCATCTATTGCAGTAACTGGAAATTATTCTCCTAACTGTAAATTTAATTATGCAGTTTATTTGCTACGACAAACAATGAGTAAATCACTACTGCAATTTTCACCATAAAATATTGCGGAAAATAAAATACTAGAAACTGAGAAATTCTAGCACACACAAGAATTTTGACACAGTGATTTTTGGACAATTGTTCTAGGAAAAAACCAATGTGGGAAAACCAATGCAACCAATGAGGGTTTTATTTTATTCTTCAACAACAATTCTAAGTACACTAACTTGGATGCTCTACTCGCAATCTAATTTGAGGAAAATATTGGCAAAATTATTGTGAGAATTTTCTCTCACCCCACAACTAATTTTGGCCCCTGAAATTGCCTCCCTAGTTACATGCGCAATCCCTCTAGAAATTTCGGCCTTCCTCTTATCGCCTCTCCCAAAAACTGAAATTATTCCCGGTGAAACGTGTTGACCTTCTCTTCTACCGACCACTCACCCTCTGACTCGATCTTCTCTGCTACTGAGAAAATCGAACTACTTGGGCAACTGCGTATCTGCATTGGTATGTTCTTCATCACCACATCAATGCCTTCTTATGTCTTCCTGTTGGGACTCCAACGACCAAGATTAAATATTAATTGATGGCTCAAATCATTTCTGGATCAATTCGTGTGATTTTCTAGAGAATTTTCACCTTGACTTAATTAAATATGATTAATTAGCCATATTCCTTAAGTTTAGACTGAGGAAATATTTAAAAAATGGCTAATAATCTAATTTCCGGAAACGATTTCTGGGTTTTGGAGATATCTTGTATTCTAGCCTCTCCACCAAATTGCATGGCTAGAGCACATCCGATGCGACAACAACTAATACTCCCTCTTAGAGAGGAATGTGTTCTAGTGCTGCACACCCTGTCACAACACCCTGTCTTTGTATCACCTCTTGTCAATCTGCTGATCTCTGGCAACTATGACTGCTTGCCACTGTCCACCAACCACTGCGCAACATTGATGCTGCATCTGTGTTGCTTTTGAGTTGTACTGTTGCCAACACTGCAACTTTGTTGCTGCTATAACAACAACATCTTCAACTGAAATAATATGTCCCTGCTACTGAAACAGGTTCTCCACCATACCCATCTGTGCTCTGAAATAGACGAACTTTGCTCTTCCTAGAGCCTTTGTGAGTATATCTGCAACCTGCTATTTTGTGGGAACATACTGTAGATTGACCGCCCCACGCTATACACAATCTCTGATGAAATGACATTGAATATATATGTGTTTCGACCTATCATGCAACACTGGATTCTCATAGAGCTTAATGCATCTCTGATTATGATAATAGACACTGGGTGCCTCCATCCTCTGCCTGAACAAGCTTACCAACAACTTCCGAAGTCATATAGATAATCACGTGTCTGTGCTTGCTGCCATATACTCTGCCTCTGCAGAACTCAGTGCTACTAACTTCTGCTACCTGCTACACGAAGAAACCATCCCTGATCCAACACTGAAGCAACACCCAAAGGTACTTTTCCTGTCCACTGAACTGCTTGCCCAATCTGCATCTGTGAATTCACATAGTCTGACATCATCCCCTTGGGTATATCTGAACCCATACTCGATCGTACCGCGTACATACCTCAAAATATGCCTCGTTGCTGCCCAATGTTGCCCTCTTTGTATCTACCATAAACTGACTGAGGGTATTGACTGCAAAGAAAATATCTGGCCCAGTGTTGATCAGGTACATGAGAGAACCGATAAGCTGTCTATACAAGGTGGGGTCGACATCCTTGTCATCCGATGCATCTATCTTCTTCCATTTGGTGATCATGGCCGTAGACATGGGTCTATAATCTTGCATTTTGAACCTCTTCAAAATATCTATAGCGTATCTTCCCTGCCTACGGAAGATCTCCCCGTCCTTCTGCCACACTTCCAAACCTAGGAAATAATGCATCAACCCCAAATCCTTCATATCAAACTTTGCTGCCAAGTTCCACTTGCAGTCCTCTATGAGCCCTGATGATCCTGTCAAGAACAGATCATCCACATACAATACTAGGATGAGTGGCTCACCCTCTACCACCAAATAGTAAAGGTCGGGATCTGTGTCACTCTTGACGAATCCCATCTGCTGCAAGTAGCTGTCAATCTGACCATACCATGCCCTGGGAGCCTGCTTGAGTCTGTATAGATATTTCTTCAGCCCGCATACATGAGTGCACCTCTCACGAGTCTCGAACCCCTTTGGTTGTTCTATGTACACTTCTTCCTCTATCACGCCGTTCAAGAATGTTGTCTTGACGTCCATCTGGTGAATCTGCCATCCCATCTGAGTTGCTAGGGATATAACTGACTGAATAGAAGTGTATATGTCAACTACAACGAAGGTCTCTTCATAGTTTATCCCTTCCTTCTATGCATACCCCTTTGCCATGAACCTAGCCTTATACTTTTCCACACTGCCATCTGTAGCATACTTGATCTTGTAGATCCATCTAGAACCTACAATTGACCTGTCTTCAAGTCTTGGGACCACCTCCCAAATATCATTCGTCGTGATAGAGCTATGCTCTTCTACCATGGCATATACCCACACTTGATGTTGTGCGGCCTCCTGAAAGCTGGAAGGTTCTGCAACCTGAGCCACGAACGCTTCATACCTATCAAGCTGTTTGCACTATTTCTTGTTTGTCCTAGGAGTTCCAATAAACTCCTCTGCATCTCTCAATGTTTGATGAACCTCTTTGTTGGCTCGACCATTAGTAGTGGGAGGTTCAACCAACTCCTCCTCATCCTGCCTATGCTACTCTGTCTGCCGTGAACTCCCCGGATCTCCTGCACCTGAGGAGATACTGGTACTAGTTTCTGTACTTGACCCTTGTGATTTTCCTACTACTGGTCCCATTGGCTGCCCCTGCTGCTAGACCAAAGGAGATTCTATTGGCTGATTTTGATCATCTGCAGGCATCTCAGGAGATCTCTTGAAGGCTTAGTCCTCCATGAACTTCATGTCTCATCTCACCACAATCTTCCTACTGCTAGGAATGTAGATCTTGTATGCCTTTGAGGTATCGCTATATCCAACAAAAAACCCCTTCTCTGTAGTCTGATCCAACTTGCTGCTTTTCATCAGGCACGTGGCAATAAGCAATGCTGCCAAAGATCCTGAAGTGAATAACTTCTGGCTTCTTCCCTGTGAAGACCCCTTCTGGCGTTTTCTTCCCCAATGCTCTATGAGGAGTCCTATTTTGAATATACATTGCCGTGTTACATGCCACTTCCCATAAAAACCTGGGAAAATCCTGGTCATACAACATAGCTTTTACAGCCCCAACTATGGTTTCGTTTTTTTGCTATGCTACCCCATTCTATTGTGGATTATACAAGGCTGCCCATTTTCTTCTGATGCCTTACTTCGAGCAAAAATCTGTGAAGTCTTCGTTAATATATTCTCCACCATTATTTGAGCGAAGCACCTTGATCTTCTTCCCTATTGCATTCTCCACGAGAGCCTTAAACTCTCTGAAACGATCAAAGAGCTCATCTTTGGTCTTCAAGAAGTAGATCCAGGTTTTCCTGGAATGGTCATCAATAAAGGTGACGAAGTATTTGGCACCACTGAGAGCTCTAGTGGACATTGGGCCACAAATATTTGAGTGTATAAGTCCTAACATGCCATCTACTCTGTTGCCACTTCTTGGGAATGCTGCTTTAGCATACTTTCCAAGTACGCATCCTCTGCAGACATCATCGTGTTCCGTGATAAGTTATGGAACCGCTATTACTGTTTCCCTGAGCATTCTGAGTGCCCTGTGGTGTAGATGTCCCATTCTTCTATACCTTAACTCATTCAGTTCCTTCCCACTGCTAATATCATTGCCTATTAGTGCTGTTGGAGAGTCGAGTTGCAACTTGTACAATTTATTGCTTCAAACTCCATTCTGTCTAACCCTCTTCCAACTTGAGTGTTTGAAAAATACTTTCTTCCCTATGAAGTGGATATCATATCCCTTATCCTGTAACTGGGATACTGAAATCAGGTTCATACCCAATCCTGGCAAATGTAATACAGCTGTAGCGTTGGTGCTTGGTCTTGTCTCCCTCTAAAAATTTATGGTACCTCTCCCTATTGGAGTATACTTTGTTCTGTTTCCCATCGTAATCGGGAAGTCTATTTGCTCCTCCTTGTAGCTAGAAAAATATTCACTAGCCCCTGTCATATGAGTTGATGCTCCACTGTCTATATACCAGACACCCTGTATATTCGTCCTGCAACCTGGAAGACAAATGTGAAACCTCCCAAATGTCAACTCTGTCCATGGTCATACTGAAGAATTTACAATGTACTTATCTTCTTTCCACCCGACGCTGATTCTGCAATTCCAAACTGCTGCAAAACCCTCTACGTCCAACCATAAATCTGCTTAGCGAAAAAATCTGAGCTGTTGTTGCTCCCTCTGCTTGCTAGAATTACTGAAATCGGAAAGTCAAATTTTTTTGCCTCTCTGCATTGAAATATCGAACTCTCCCAAGAAACTCGCCCTGCTAGGCAATGGACTGCGCTGCCCTTAGGAATTTCAATCTGCTGCTCACATTGAACAACGAAATTCCTTCATTCGCTTATGAGCTTTCTGTCTGATCACTTACGCTCTGATACCATGCGAAAATTTCATCTATTGCATTAACTCTAAATTATTCTCCTAATTGTAAATTTAATTATGGAGTTTATTTGCTACGACAAACAATGAATAAATCGCCACTGTAATTTTCACCCTAAAAATACTACGAAAAATAAAATATTGGAAACTAAGAAATTCTAGCACACACAAGAATTTTGACACAATTTTTTTTGGATTATTGTCCCCGGAAAAACCCAATGTGGGAAAACCAATGCAGCAGACGAGGGTTTTATTATTATTCTTCAACAAAAATTCTAAGTACACTAATTTAGATGCTCTACTGGCAATCTAATCTGAGGAAAATACTGGCAAAATTATTGTGAGAATTTTCTCTCACCCCACAGCTAATTTCTGCCCCCAAAATTGCCTCCCTAGCCACACGCAAATCCTTTTGTGTCAACCTCTACGCAGTGCTTGCGCAGGCTCTTTAGGAATTTCAACCTCCCTCTTCCTGCCTCTCCCAAAAACTGAAATTTTTCCTGTTGAAACACTGCTGACCTCCTCTTCCACCTGCGACTCACCCTTTGACTTAATCTTCTCTGTTGGATCTCTGCTACTGCGAAAATCGAACTTCTTGGGCAATTGAGTATTTGCACTGTTATGTTCTCCATCACCACATTGATCCCTTCTTATGTCTTCTTGTTGGGATTCTAATGACCAAGGTTAAATCTTAATCGATGGCTCAGATCATTTTTGGATCAATCCGTGTGAGTTTCTAGAGAATTCACACCTTGAATTAATTAATTAATTGTGATTAATTAGCCATATTCCCTAAGTTTAGACTTAAGAAATATTTAAAAAATGACTAATAATCTAATTAAGCCATCACTAGGTGGAATTTCCATAAACAATTATGGGTTTTGGAGATCTCATTTATTCTAGCCTCTCCACCAAATTTCGTGGCTAGAACACATCCGATGCTACAAAAACTAACATCCTCCATCCAGTGTTTTTCTATTATGGTTCTCTTTCTTGCAATAGAGTACTCAACCTACATAATATATCTAGTGCCCCACACGCCAATGAGCCTTTGCTCAAAATTCATTTTTTTCCCTACCTGTTGGTCCTTTGCATGCTTAGCTCTCTTTTCGTAGGTTTGTCATGCTTATCCCTTACAATTGTTTTAGCCTTTCCTACAACCTATTTTATTTTATAGTGTTACCACCAAATCTGTCACCTGAAAATATAAAGTGTGAACACCGAGGTGAAGACTTGTGGAATTAAGAGGTTGGCCACTATCACCTCACCTACATTGTTTTACACTCTAGACAAAGGATTGAACTAAATCAAGGGAGTATGGAGAATAACTATTTTAGGCTCACTTTGCGTAGTATGTAATGGGAGTAAAGAGAGCTTACAACTTTTAGTGAAGCCAAAAAGGAAATGATTTTTTGTTGTTCGGGGGTGATGGATGAAAGGGAATATCCAATTCCTTATTATATGGGCTATGGAGGTCATGCATGCAACCTTTAGAGGGTGGTTTAAATGAAGAATTAGAGGTTTTAAGCAACCAAGGTGGCTTTACTATACAACAACCCTAACTTTGGTGCTAGGTACCATAGAGTTATGAAAGAGAGAGACTCTCTATGGAGAGCTCCACAACCAAATTGATATAGAAGTGCTATTTTTTAAGAAATAAAAGTATGTTTTTGCTCACTAAGGACTCAACTCTTACAATAAAAATATCCATTGCTGTTCCTAGAACACAATGCCATGCATAACAAAGTTGTACATACAATGAAACATGGTCTATACAAATAATTTACCTTATCTCCACAAGCTTGGAGCTAGCTTGCTCATAAGCTTTTCCATTAATAAACTCCCACCAACAAATGGAGAGAGGAAACCCTTATATAGGTTTAAGTTGTATCTCCCCATACAATAAATAATGAATTGTTTTCCTAAATCCACATTTCTCTGTAAGTTGTAACAATAAAATGTATTTTTTAATGATTTTTTTCTTAAAATTAGAAAGAGTTCATTGACATCCCCAATTTCCTCCAAGGAGTTACAATAAAATAGTTATTCTCCAAAGGAAAACAATATAATTATGTTTTCATTCTAACTAACTTGATGAGAAAGATTTAATAATATTAAAATGATGAGTTGTTATGCACAATTTCTCAAAATAGCTAAGAGGCTAACAACGTCCTCCAAGAAGTAAACCAACTTTCCCCTTTGGAATGTTTGCACACATCCACATAACAAAATAAAAAAAGATTGATCCATGTGCATGTAGTATGGCTCCATTATATGTCCTTTGCTTGAGGAAGATGAAGGTGGTCCCATGCTACATGTGAAGTAAGGAAATCAACTCATAGTCTGATTAATCCATGGCTTTCATATGATAGTTGTCCCCTTCTCCATGTAAAGTCGGGTATGAAGAATGGTTCTACCAATTAGCTTGAATACATTGTTGACTAATGTTGCACAAACTAGGAAAATTGAAATAACTACCAAATGTTAGAAAGGATGATGGCATGAATTGTAGCTCAACAAATGCATTTGTGGTCCAATGTGTTGGCCTCCATACAGTACATCAAATAAGTTCAAATAATGACATGATTGTGTTCCCTATGACATCTAGCCTAGTTATGGATGAAAAATAAAATTATAGTTGTTGCAAACCCTAAACTAACCCTCAACACAAACTAAAAGTTAAAAATTGAGTTTTATGATTGACTATTGGTAGAGACTAGTGCCTACTCAGTTTTGGAGGGCATATTGAGTCAACCTAAGGACTTTCTTAAAGAAAGGTAAGGAGATCTAGGTTGATAACTGGGTTGTCCACTACTAACCCTAGAATATCCTCTTAGTACTTTTATAAGATTTCAAGACAGAAAGAGAAGTTTCTCCACTAGAAATATTCCTAGGGTTTTAAAGATGGGATCTATCCAATAATGATGGAAAGAGAATGCACTCTCACCACTAGATAAGCACAATTGCACTTTAATCCATAAGACTTAAAAAGAACGCTTAATAAATCATTGCTTATCCATAAACCCTAGTCACGAAACATCCATCAAAAGCTTGAAAAATCATCCACAAATCCTCTCTCTAAGAGATTGAACTACTTATTCATACATAGCTAAGTATAAGAGTTGGCAAGTAGTAATATATCTCCACAAGTAGCAATGTTTCAGAAGTAAGGAGTGCTTTGCTTATTTATATGAGAGGTCTAGCACTTCCTCATCCACTAAAAGTCCTAAAACATAAAATAGTTCCTTTCTCTATTACAAACCCTAGAGATAAGGCAAAAATATAAAATAATCCATGATACACAAGTGGATAGGTCTCATGACCCCCATTGATGGCTCCTAAGTGAGAAATAATGCTCATAATGCAAGTCATCCTCATCATAAATGTCCTCCGAGGCTACACATGTGGCATAAACGTTCCACAAAAGGTGGATGACTTCCTCCAAGTCGCAAGTAGGAGATCAAAAGGTAAAATGTTGCCTCCAAAAGTCATAATGTTTCATCTCTGAGGGTCACATCAGACTCACAAGGTGTGATGTCATGCTTAAGAGATGTCCAATCATCATGTAGACGCTCAAATCCATCATCAAGGTGGCACATCAAGGTTTGGGTGCAAGTTGCAACATGCTATCTCCATGTGGAATGTCCCATCTCCAATTAGTGATGAGGTGTCCCATGAGGGGTTTCAAGTTATCAATAGGACCAACACTCATCATAGAAGGTTAAATGTCCATAATCAAGGGTGCAATGTTCATCATTAAAGGTAGGGTGTCTTGATAGGTCATCATATCATATCAAGGCCTCAATGCCCTCTAAAGGGTATGTAACATACTCAATGAAGCGTGGAAGATCACCAATGTCCTCCTAAGCACCATGCTTGTGTAATCATCATCAAGTAGGGGTTACAATAATCAAGTGAGACCAAACGACATATATACAAGAGTCACTGTACCATAAGAAGTGAGTCATGTTGAATGTAAAAGCCACTAAGTAGATCACATTATGTATCTTCCTCAAACTTTACACTAGGCTATAAATTTATGCAATTTTCCAACTTTAGGTATGTAGGCCCTGTAGTCTCAAAGTCTAGTAGGTCTTGTAAGGGGGTAACCTACAAGGAAAAAACTAGACCAAGGGACAACAATGAGGTGTGGCCCACTGTCCCCACAGTCACTATCTTTTGCTCTGTGGGCTTTCACCACTGGGAGGATTCCCTTTAGATAGGTCAGCGAAGGATATGACAAGTTCAAGGATCAAGGTGACAAGACATGCTTATAGAGGACAACTCGTCTTAAGAAAAAGACTCAGCAAGTGAGATAGGGCAATTCACACCCTCTAATAATGCCAATTTAGTGCACAAGTGATCTAGGGCTTGAGAAATAACAAGCAAAATGGATTAACCTAGAATCAAGAGGTGAAGAAAAGGTTTCCCAACAATGAATATCTACAACCAAGGGAACAAAAATCCTACAACAAGCCCCAAGTTGAAGCCTAGGGCAAACTAGAGTTTACTAGGGAAATATTAACATAGGGCAAAAGATTTTTCTTTAGAATGGATAGATTAGCCACTAAAGGGGATAATTTTGAGGCAACTGAGCCTTCTCAATGTTGAGTCCTTCCACTCACAAACGTCTTGAACCCTAGTGAATTTTGTGCTCTAGCCCTAGCCAGCGGCGTGACGTTAAGGGTCTGAAAATGAGATTAGGAGAGAGAAAATTAGTTTTATGGTAAATTTTGTAAGTGATCCACAAAGTGACAGGGGTAGTTCCTAGTCCTTGGGATGATGGAATCTATGGGAGTGAAGAATATGCTAAGCCTTGGCAAGGATTAAGGGGATTTTGAAGCCCTAACTCAAAACCCTAACTATTACTTTTGTGAGGGAACAAATTCGCCTGGAAGAAGTTTAAAGATCACCAAGGGGATTTCCATTCACATTCTACTAATGAGTAATGCATACAATGTCATCATCCAAATTCCATACATTAATTTCAACAATATCTCAGCACAATAGAAACCCTTGATAATAAACCATTCCATACATTAGACACAAGAATAAAAAATTATCAATTCCAAGGTACACTTACAAGATAAAATGCAAGTACAATCCTTTATTGCTCCAAAATAACATCTCCAAGACCAAAGAAATAGCTTCAAATAGCAAAGTACATCATAGAGTCGCATCTCCACAGGAATCCAAGAAGGCTGAAAACTGGGAAAATTCCTAGATCTGACAATCTAAGGAATCCTACTGCAAATATCTGAGTTACTTCTCCAATTATGTAATTTGCATTTACAGAATTGATTCAGATCTGAATTATTGAAGTAACCACTGAAGCAACCTACACTTAATTAAAATGATTATGAAACAAGGAAACTGAGCAAGAAATCAATCACACATAGGACACCTTTATTTTGGACTAAGTCCCCGGAAAACCCAATGCGGGAAAATCGGTGCAGCAGATCTGAGGGTTTGTATTATTAAGCAGTAGCAATTTTTGAATACATCTTTGAATACCTTAAGGGTTATTCAGTTACATAGAGAAATACTGACAGAAAGAAAATTGTGAGCATACCTCTCAATCACTGGAAAATTCGGCTAATCTGGACATTGGAGAAGCTGCCCCTGGAGGTCACTGCGCATCCTCTGTGCAGTCACTGCGTAGCCCCTGTGTCACCTCTAAGCACTGCATCACCCCAACTGTGGATCGATTTGACTCCTGGAATCACAAATCTCAGTCTCCCGGTGTCACACCCCGACTTTCGGCTTCTGGATCAGTTTTGACTGTGAAATCTCGTAAACCCTTTGAGCCCCTGTGCAACCTCTGTGTAGCCATGCGTGGCTCTGTGCAGCCTCTGCGTCACCCTGACTAGCTCTGCGCCAGCTTTGCTATACGTCTCTCTGCCTCTCTCTGTTGATGATTCTTCAGCTGAGAAAATCTCTCTCTGGATGCTATCTCTGCCCCTCACTGCACTGGATCACTTAGATCCGATCTTCGTTCGAGCACTGCTCCGTCAGAAGAATTCTATCTCAAGATTCACTCTGTGTGTCTTTCCAAATGACCGTCAAGCCTTCCTTTATAGTTTTCTCGTTGAGAAATCAACGATCGAGATTAGATCTCCAATCAACGGCTAAGATTATAACATAACTTGATCTTTGTTTTCTAGATCATTCTTACTCTGTTTTATTAATGCCCTTTAATTATTTAATTTCCCTAAGTTATACTTTAGGGTCTCCATTAAAAATAATTAATTATTTTAATAAAACATGATTTGAGTGGAATTTTCACAAACAATTTTTGGGTTCTTTGGAATACCTGTGTCTAAGCCTCTCCACAAAATTTGGGGCTTAGAGCACTTTCTGATGCTACAAAAATCAACTCTCCCTCTTAGCGAGGAAGGTGCTCTAACAATATGCCTGCTGCATACTGCTGTCCTTGAAGCATCCTTTGCGCTGCTGATGTCTTTAAAGCTGTCCACCAATCTCTGCACTGCTGTTGCAACTGTACAACTGCCCATGACACTACCACTACCACTGCTGCATCTGTACTATAACTCCCTCTCAAGTGTTGCATCTGCTATGCTGCTAGCAATTCCATTGCTAACATTGCATTTGCACAACAACTCAGCTGCTGAGAGAAGCAACTTAACTCACCCAAAATTGAACAAGTGTTAAGTGGATGCACCTTGGTGCTGAAGACTCTGATTGTTGGTAACTACTGCGCTATCCCTCTGATGCACTGTGTTGCTGCTGCTCTGCACTGCGCAACACTGACCTGCACTGCGTTGCACTCCTGTGCACTACGTTGCACTCCTGTGCACTACGTTGCCGTTGCTCTGCGCTAGCGGTGCTACCTATTGCACGTCGTCTCCATCACTCCTCGGATCACACTGAAAACTCCTCCATCCTGCTACTGCTGATTTTGGGCTCTCGTAGCAAGGCACTGATCCATGAGGTGGGCTCCTCAAGGATCCTGCCCAACTGAAGTTCAAAATGAACTATGGTTCAATGTTAGCCCACTTCTCTCCTCGAGAAGTGTGGGGACTCATAGCGAACTCATCTTTTTTGATCTTTGCGGCTGCAACCTTCGGATCATGCTTCTCATCCTTGTCCTTTTTCTTCAAAGGACACTGTGATGCAAAGTGGCCCATCTCACCACATCTGAAGCATTTCACCTTCGAAACATCTCTCTTTTGTCTTCGTTGCCCTTGCTGCCCTTTCGATGCTAGGGCTGCATTCTCCTCCTCCAGACTCTTATATCCGCTCTCGCTGCTGCATCAAGCTTGCACTTGACTAGATCTCTCCTCAACTCTTCCTTCTGAAGTGCTGACTACATTTGCTCCCAACTAGGAAGCGTAGCTCTGCCCAAAATGCTTTGGACAAAAACTTGCCACTCCTCTGTGACTACGTTAAGGGCTAGCCTCACCATAGTTGCGGAAGATGGGGTGTGTTGTAGCTCCTAAAGACAACCTTGAGTTGCAAAAGACCAGTGCTTAGGACATCTTAAAATCAGAGGTTAAATGTGGACAATTGTATAAATTCCTCTGACAGAATATGAGTCAAGAGAATAATGTTTTGGTGGTTCAAGAATGGAGAAGACCATTTGAGCCTGATTCATGTGAATTCCCTATACTGTGAGAGGGCTCAGGACGATGCGAGGCTTGATGGCTTTCAAGTGGGCCAAGTATAAAACAATGAGCAGAAGCTTTAAAAGTACGTAGAGGCGTTGAGAAAGAAAAGGAGAAGGAAACCACAAGAGACAGGCTTAAGAGGATTAAGAATCTGTCCCCCGTGAACTCAGAGGAAGCGGATATGAATGAGATATGAACAACAATAGAGGTTCGTGGAGTGCGAATTAAGGGAGTACAACAAGCTTAATACATGAGCGTTAACACCTTAGCGTTATAAAGACACGAATTCATGAATAAAATTGCAAACTACCGGCAGCTACCTTACACGAACCATCAAAGCAACATAGCATGAAAGATGATTACAAATAAAAAGGAGATTACTGATAACAGAAGGAAACAAAGACATATTGTGAAAATTCTACTGCAGTGTATTGGTTTATTTCCTCCTACTTGATTTAATTAATACAAGTTATTTTCAAAAATTAGATTTATAAAATACCGAAAATAAACACAACTACAACCTACACATGCAGATCATTTACTGAATAATTCACTCATGCAACAAAGTGACACATGGAGTTTTGGACATAAGTCCCTGGAAAAACCCAAAGTGGGAAAACCGGTTCAACAGATATGAGGGTTTAATATTAATTAGTTATGAGTACAACAAATCTGGGTTCCAACCTTGGAAAACCCGACAGAGAGTAAAAGATATAAAATCTGCAGCTAACCTGAAGATCTAGTGCCAAATATCTGACTGATCCACACCCTCAAACGGGATTTACAGGACTCAGCCCGAATATGACCCTAGAAACCCTCAGCGTTGCTTCTGAAGCCCCAACGTTGTCCTGGAGGGATTGCGTCAGCCTCTGCGTGGCCCTAGGAGGGCCTTCGTCACCCTAGGAGGGTTTGCGCTGCCTCTACGCTGTCCCTGCTGCTCTGCGTGGTTTTGAAGCCTCTCTACGCTGTCCTTGAGCTGCTTCTCTTGCCTCTTGCTGTCTCTTGGCCCCAAAATCAGAACATACCCTTGGCCAATACTACCCCTCACTGTAGGAAATTCCACTAGAAATTCTTAGCAAACCCGCCCTAGAATTCCAGATCTATTTCTCAGTTCTACAGAATTGTGTGTCTTAAACTGACCCTCAAGCCTTTCTCTTATACTTTTTCGTTGAACCCTTCAACGGTTGAGATTAAATCATCCATCAACGGCTGAGATTAAAATACTGCTTGATCCATGTGACTTAAAGACAATTTCAGCACATGCGTTAATTAATTCACTTTAATTATTTTATTTTCCTAAGTTAGACTTAGGAAATCCATTAAAAATAATTAATTATTTGAATAACTTGAACACAACTTGAAATTTCTCAAATCCATTTCTGGGTCTTGTAGATCAAGTGTACTCTAGTCCCTCCACAAAATTTGGGACCGAGAGCACAACTGATACTACCCAAAATACACAAAATCTCAACACTCCCTCTTAGCATCAGGAGTGTGCTCTAGCAATACATCACACCATGCATTACAAGATCTTGAATACTTGGTCTGTGCTGTTGATGCTTGGCCTGCTACCCTCTATCTACTGCATTGCTGCTCTCTGTACTAATGTTGCAGGAAACGTCCCCCCCCCTCGGCTCCAACCCCAGAAACGCGGTCCCGCTTCCTAATTTTTCTGAATTGTATGGTCAGATTTGCGTTTTTGTACGGCGGATCTGCGTTTCTTACGTCGGATAGACGTACGGAAGCGTCGCGCTTTCTGTACGGATCCGTACGGATCGCGAGCAGTTCCATACAGCCCCGTACGGATCTGACTAGCGCAACAAAAAAAATGACTTTTTTTAATTTGTTTTTTAAATTTTTAACTTTAGTTGGGTTAGAGGGTGGGTTAGTGTTGAGTTAGGGATAGGATGAAAAAGATGTAAGCTCTCTTTCACCTCCTTAGATGTTTCTTAGATGCTCCCTCATGGTAATGTTAAATTCATAAAGTAAAAGTGACATTCTTCTTTATTTTTCATTTTCATCCTTTTACTTAAATTTTTAACATTACCATGAAATGAGTTAGGATGTTTGAGAGTGGTTCCAGCCTGATCGGACTTCATATGTAGAAAATAGAATTTCATATCCTATTCAAAATTCAGTAGACTTAACAGTTTTCAGGAATTCAGGATCAATGATATGGTGGCAATTCATTAGATTATATCATGTATGAGGGTATGTGATTAGCATTTAATCAAGAGCACCAAGCCCTATATGTACCCTAGTGTTGGTGGTGTTAATTGTTGAACTCTTTTGTCATGTCATTAGCAAAAAATTACATTTCAATCAACTCAAAATCATTGATCAAGCATGTTAAGTTCTTTCTACCATATTTTAAGGCTTGCATTAGGTAGTTTGATCAAAATTGGGCAATTTTGACTAATGTCCCTAGATAATCGAGGCAGAGGAGAAGAATCTAGATTATAGATGGTTGATGCATCTAAATGGTTGATGCTCAAATAATTAATCATTAATGTACAATGGATGTCATATCTATCTTGATTTATGTACAAATATGCATGCTTCCATATCTTCTACAATTAATTTGGTATTTTGGGTGTTTTTTAATATAAATGCAAAATATATATAAATATATAAATATAAATAAATATATATATATATATATATATATATATATATATATATATATATAGTAGACGCTTCCGAGACGCTTCGCTTCCTAGATTTTTCCTTGCTTCCAAGAAACGTCCCCGCTTCGTGCAACGTTGCTCTGTACTGCTACCCACGCCACTGCCATTGACACTGCGACATCTGTACTGCAGCTCCCTCTCGAATTGCTGCATCATGCTGGCCATAGCACTGCCACTGCTAACTGCTGCACTGCAACTTAGCTGCTGAGAAGTAAGCAACTGAAAGACTCTGTCCAACTGTTTGACAGACACTGAAGCTCCCTGGATGCTGAATCACACTGTCCTCCTGGAGACACTGTCATGTTGCAACACTGCACTGCATGAGCCCAACTTCTCTGCGCTGCTGAAGTCCCATCAACCTCTGTGCGTTGTTGCCTCCACACTGCTGCTGCCTCTGCATTACGCTGCTCCCTCTTCATCTGAACAGCTCCCTGTTCCGCTTCAATGTGGTCATCTGCAACCATCTCCCGACTCATCTCGCTACCGTCTCAAGGCTCCCATAGCTCGTATGTGATCCAAGAGTAGGGCTGACTCAAGGATCCTGCCAATCAATCTGGATACTCTATATATCCATGTCACCCCACCTCTTCGCGCGAGGTGCATGAGCACTCATGGCTGCATCATCATCAGAGCCATCGTCATTTGCTGCTGCAACCTTGGAATCAGAAACTCCTTTGTCCTTCTTCTTAGGACAATTGCTGGCGAAATGACCAAGATCACCACAATTAAAGCACCAGACCTTGGAGAGGTCCTTCTTCTTCTTCCCTTGATGCAAGCGCTGCATCCTCCTCCTCTTCTTTCTTCACTCTGGCTGATCCACTTCCTCCATTGTTGGACTGCTTCTTAATGATCCTCCTGATCTCCTCTTGGTGGAGAATAGCCCACATCTCTACCCATGATGGTAACGCTGCCCTTCCCAGAATGCTCTGGACAAACGTTTCCCATTCTTCAGAGACAACATTAAGGGCTGTCCTCACTAGGAGTCCTTCATCTGGATTAGCACCCACGCCAATTAGCTGGTCACGGATAGCTTGAAGTCTTAAGAGGAATGGATCTATCTCTTCACCCTTCATCATCTGTAACATACGCATTTGATTCTCAAGGAGAATTCTTCTTTGCATAGAGCCTCCTTGGTACATCACTTCCAAAGCTGACCACATGTCATGTGCTGTATTCTTACCAGTAACATGAGGAATCATGGGGTCCTTTAATCCGTCTATGATCAGCCTCTTCGTCCGTGCTTGATTCTCTTCATAATTCTTGAGTGGATCTGCATCAGTTGGCACAACAAGTGTCTTCTTTGCATGATCTTTGAGACCATACTCATCTAGAACTGAGAGGATTATGGTCTTCCAGATAACATAGTTGGACATGCCATCTAATCTATCTTGATCCCTCAGTCTATATTGAGCCATCTTTGCTCAGATCTGAAGAAAACAGTGCTTCTCCCTTTGGATTTGGGTTTCTTGGTGACTAGAAACCCTCTAGTAAATGCTTTCCCTGCAAATTGACTTCCCTCCTGGATATCATCTACCAAAACTCAAATGGACAGTATTCTCCAATCCTCCCAATCGAATCTCAGATCTGTTTAGCTCAGATTTGCTGAATGACTATCTTCCTCTTGCCTTTGTTGCCTTAGTTAGGCACAATTCTACACCTTCAGAATCTCTACCCCACGAGCACTGCTGAAGATTTGAAGCACTGCTTCAGGATCTTGGCAGAAATTTTCTAGAACAAGAGAAGTGACTGGACAACGTCCTCCTGGCTGGCCCAACGCAATCCCAGCGCTGCTTAGAAGTGGACTGCGTAACCAGACTGGGTGACGTAGTCCTTACGTTGCCTTGGGAAGGGTTTGCGTAAGCCTAGAGGCCTTCTGCAGTTTCAACGCTGTCTCCTGGATCTGCTTTCTCTTGCTGCCAAGATGCTCTTTCTGGATCTGCTGCTTCTTCTGCCATCCTGCAGAAAAAATATTTCTTCAGCTGATTTGCTGGAGATTCAACTTGATCTGCTATCGCTCTGATACCATGTGAAAATTCTAAGGCAGTTTATTTCCTCCTACTTGATTTAATTAATACAAGTTATTTTTAGAACCTAGATTTAGAAAATACCGAAAATAAACACAACTACAGCCTACACATGCAGATCATTTACTGAATAATTCACTCATGCAACAAAATGACACATGGATTTTTGGACATAAGTCCCCGGAAAAACCCAAAGCAGGAAAATCGGTTCAGCATATATGAGGGTTTATTATTAAGTAGTTCTGAGTACAACAAATCTAGGTACAATAAAAGATATAAAATCTGCAGCTAACCTGAATATCTAGTGCCAAATATCTGACTAATCCACATCCTCAAACGGGATTTACAGGACTCAGTTCGGATCTGACCCTAGAAACCCTCAGCACTGCTTATGAAGCCCTAGCGTTGCCCTGGAGGGACTGTGTTAGCCTCTACGTGGCTCTAGGAGGGCCTGCGTCACCGTAGGAGGGTCTACGCTGCCCCTGCGCTGCCTCTTCTTGGCCAGCGTGAGCCCAACGTGGCCCTAGCTGCCTCTGCGCTGTCCCTGCTGCTCTGTATGGCTTTGAAGCCTCTCTCCGTTGTCCTTGAGCTGCTCCTCTTGCCTCTTGCTATCTCTTGGCTCCGGAATCAGAACATTCCCTTGGCCAATACTACCCCTCACTGCAGGAAATTCCTTTTGAAATTCTTAGCAAACTCGCCCTAGAATTCCAGATCTATTCCTCAGTTCTACAAAATTGTGTGTTTTCAACTGACCCTCAAGCCTTTCTCTTATACTTTTTCTTTGAACCCTTCAACGACCGAGATTAAATCATCCATCAACAGCTGAGATTAAAAGACTGCTTGATCAGTGTGACTTAAGACAATTTCATCACATGTGTTAATTAATTCACTTTAATTATTTTATTTTCCTAAGTTAGACTTAGGAAATCCATTAAAAATAATTAATTATTTGAATAACTTGAACACAACTTGAAATTTCTCAAATCCATTTCCGGGTCTTGTAGATCAAGTGTACTCTAGTCCCTCCACAAAATTTGGGACCTAGAGCACAACTGATGCTACCCCAAATACACAAAATCTCAACACATACTACTCATTGCTCCATCTGGAATCCAAATAATAGCTCTGTACCATATTAATTTTAAACAACTCTCCCAAATATGTGTCTCAGAGCACAGGGAGCACAATCATACAAAACTACAGTAAAATTCTTCAGAATTCTAGAACCCTTGTTTCATCTTAGAATTCCCTACATATAGAGTTCTCTCCGAGGGTCTACGATCCTGATCATTTATGATCGACCCATACCTATGAAATCAAAATATCCTACTTAACTTGCAAAGCGTACATCGAGCAATTACTTCTGTATGGAGAGAATTAAAACAGGAATGGGTGAAATTGAGATTTCCCCAGCAAAACATCAAAATCAAACAGTAAAGACATGGGTGACCATGGAGGCCAATTATGGGAGCCTTCAAACGGTATGGCGAGGAACGTTCGTAGGTGGGAAGGCTCGTTGTCATCATACGGTTCCATCTATTGCTTGAAAGTCTCCATTCCCTCATTCTTATGATTTCCACTTAATCAGTTGTGAAGTGACTAGTCGTACTGTGCGTGCTTGGCTCTTTAGCGGAGATTTCCTGAACAAACTGAGTAAACCACAACTGAATGTTCCACCCACAAAAACCCATGCTGTGTTTTGAATTGCAAACCAGAAACCAGATTTCGGAGGGGGGCATGGATGGTTTGTGGTATTGGAGGGGGGGCGGGGTGGGTGCGAAATCACTACAAGCTGCCATGTAGCATTGAAGGCGGTATTAGAAACCGAACATTTCAGACCCCCCCCGGCATTAACCTTCGGAAGGTGGATGGGGTGCAAAATAGATTATGAGTCGTTGGCTGCATTGACATGGAGCGAGCTGAAGGCAGGATGGCGCAAGCGGATGTGGATTTAGCAGGACTCATTAACACTGAAATGGGCGAAAAAAGCCACATGAGGGATATTGATGACGTGGTAAGGTAGTGGGACCCATTGCCCAAACTCCGCCCGCACAGCGCAAATCGCAGGATTTATTTGTAAGCAGCGAGGAGTAAAAGGTAAAAGTGTGATGTGCCAAGTGCGGGGAGTTAAATGTTAAATCTTGCGGGGAGCGATATGTGATGGGGAGAAAGGGTGACGTGGTGGTGAAGGTGGGACCGCCCGCAGATCGCATGTCACAAGTTTTTATAATGCGCACGGCAGGGGTTAAATGTTATTTTTTGTGAAGTGCGAAGTGCGAGGAGGAGTGACGTGGCAGGACGGAGGTGGGACCGCTCGCACATCGCAAATCGCAAGATTTTTGCGTGAACAGCAAAGGGTAAGTGATAAAAAGTGCGATGTGCGAAGTGCAATGGCGGGGAAGGTGACATGGCACGGACGGAGGTGGGGCCGCCCGCATATCGCAAATCGCAAGATTTATGTGTTAGCGGTGGAGGGTAAACGGTAAGATTTGCAAAGTACGATGTGCGAGCACTTAAACGTCGGGAGGTGCGAAAAGGCGAAAAGGTAAGGGAAAGGCGGTAACAAAGGTTTGCATGCGATTTTGGTAATGCGGTAAGGTTGGATGGGTTCCACCAAATCGCATTGACGGAAATTAAGTTTCGGCTAAGTCTTAAGAGGTAAAGGTTAAAACTTGTGATTTGCGATTTAATCTCAGCCATCCATTTCTCCGCTTCAACTCTGCGCTGCGATCCTGATCGCCTATTTTCGCCTTTGCGCCTCCTCCAAAGCCCTTAAGTTCCTTTAAGGAAAATACGCCATTTCTCTTCTTTCTCTGATTTAAAAGTAAAGGGTGTGGGCTCCAACTATCACCACGTAATGTCCTTTATCAAAACCTGAAACCACTTGCAGGGGCACTTAAGCGGTTTTTGGAATTTGGAGAGAGTGCTCCCGCAGTTATTATCAATCGTTGATTTGCAGATGAGTGGATTTGACGAGACTACTTGCGGGGTCACTCCTTGGTATAAATCTCGTGCAATTTGTGCTCCCAGGTTGCCATTGGATCTGGGCACAATGCATACGAGCCTTTGCTGTACACGAACTTAGAAGAATGGTAATCTTTTTAATTTTAATTTCAAGACCTTAGCATTAAACGATATTTTGTAGCTCTAGTCCCTCCCAAGCTTGCAAATAGGCCTGACTCGACCCTGACCCGTGTGCAATGTTCTAAACGTGTCCATTGGTCCGGCTCTTGAACTGTTCTTTTGACTGTGGGGCATCCTTCCGGCCCCGTGCTTGAATAGCTTGGCCTTCCCCTTAAACATTCACACCTCTGCCCTATAATTTCCTTATAAGGACCACTTCTCCATGTTATGTGCAGTCATAGGCCAACATTGGCTCCATCTGGGGACAACGTGCTGTTCTAAGTGCGTTGAGAATCTGCAGACCTTGAATGCCTGTGCTTTATTGGGATCATGGAGTCACAAATGCATACTGTAAGCCTGAATTGAAACTACAACTGAGCTGTACATAGCTAACTATATAAAACAGAAATCACTCTCACGCCTTGAAAATTTTGAATGCTGAAATCTGGACTACGCTGAAACTGGAAACTGAAACACACTTGAACTTAAAACTGCAAAGCAATCTGAAACTAAAATGGAAATATGCTCATAGTACTGAGCTTATTGGCACTCCTACTTACACCTAGTCTGATAAAAAATTATCCCATCAAATAATAATCAGACTTCCAATGTAACCAATCAAGCAAATGAGTGCTTAACCGAAGTTGGCATCCCATTCCTGTAGGTAGAGAAATGGGTTTAAAACGTGGCAACTTATCTCTTCCACTGAATTTCATAACTCCATTGATGAACCTGGGAAATTCTTCCTTCACTGACGGCTGCAATATACTAACCAAAGGAACATGGTAAACATGCAACATGAGTTTTTCTGGAGAACTTGTAACAAGAAAACAAACCTCATTCCAAACTACTACTTTGCTTCTGTGTTGCTGCTGATTGTCTTCAAACAGCAAGGATGACTCTTGTTTCTTCTCCTTTTCCATTATAATCAATTGCTTTGTGTGCTCTTCATCATTTCCTTTGTCATACAAAGGCTTGTAGGGGGGCTGCAAACTCTCAATCATCTCGGGTAAAGGATCATGACTAATAACGATATGTTGTGTTTCCTCCTTAACATCCCATGAGGAACTCAATGATGAAGCACTTTTATGATCTTCACACTAGGAAAGAATATTTGAGTGGTCTTCAATCAGCAAACCTGATTGGTCTTCTTTTGGCAAGCTTTCTTGGCTTTCATCGGGCACACTTGATTGGTGTTCAATCTCTGAATACAACATTACTGGCTGAAGGTGCTCTTGTGGATCTAGACAATTAAGCTCTGCTGCCTCTATTTCTGGATCACCAGACTGCTGTTGATTTTTAGTGTTGTCCTCTAGGAAATATTCCAGCACTTTTCCTTCTTCATGGAGGGTAAGCTCAGCTTCCTCTTCTTCAGCATAGGCTAGAAGCTGATTCTCTACATTCAGTCCAAAAATCGCCATGGGTTGTTCTTTTCGGAGATTGAAGGGTGTGGGCCCTTTTTCTGTAATGGCTTCTTCGAACTGCTCTTTAGGAGGGTCGGGTAGTTTCAAGGGTATAGATGTGGGCTTCTTATCCTTGGGAGGATCAGCTCCTTGCTTTGTGGAAGTGGATGCAACGGCCTTAGGAGAAACATAATCTTCTAATGGCTTTTTCCCCTTAATGACAGAACTGGTGGGGGGGGGGGGGTCTGTGCTCTTGATTTCGACTCTTCATCTTGTTCCTGAACTCGGGTTATCTTCCTGGAGGACCTGAGATCATACTTCTTGTGGAGTTGAGCTTGCATGAAATCCATGAACTGCCTGCAGTACTTGTCAATATCTTGATCTGCTAAAGGAACTTCCCTCTCCTCTCGCTCCCCTCGCAAGGTAAGTTCACCTTCCTCATCATCCGAGTAAGCGAGGAATTGATCTCCTTGGATCTCTGTGGCTTCCTCAGTCTGTCCCTCCACTTCCCCCTCCAGGTATAGAGGAGGTTGGATGTGATCTTGCTGCTCCTTCCTTTCCCGCTGCAAGAACTATAGAGGGGGCTTCCGATACTAGGGATTAAACCCACGGTTAGGAACCATTTGGTTGGAACGAGGAGGGGAATTCTTAGCCTTCAATTCAAGCATCACCAACTTATTTGAGAGGTTCTTGATCAACTTATTCATCTCTTCGATTCTATACTCCTGTGATTCCCTCTCTTGATTAGAGGTAGAAGCCTCCTCCCTACTCCTTCTGGCTTCATGCTTTTTCTTCCCTTTGAACTTACCAGTAGAAGCAAAGTTTGCTTTTATCTCCAATGCATCAGTCTGGATCCGATCCAGAGATGTAGAATTTCTTTTTCTTAGGGTGAACCCAAACTTTGGTTCAAAAGCTCTTGCGAAAACCACCTTAGCAGCTGCTTGGGGAGGCTTTATTTCAGCAGGAAGATTATTATAAAGCTTATTGAACCTCTTTATAAACTTTGTTACATCCTCATTGTGCCTCTTCTTAAGAGCATTGAACTCTGTGAGGACATATCCATGGTCCCTCTTTTCTCCCCATTTTAGTGAAGAAATTCTCCATTTCTTCCCAAGTGGTGACTCTGTTATCAGCAAGAGATTTGAACCATTTATGGGCCTCTCTGTCCAAAGATTGGACGACAAGCCTTAATACCACATCTAATTGTTCTATTTTTGCATTTTCAGCAAAGGCGCAAAAGTTTTCAATATGTCTCTGCGCAGACTTACTCTCTTCCCCGGTGAACCGAGGCAGGAGCTTTAAATGATCTTGTGGCATATCATTTAGAGGCCGAGGGAGGGCCAAGGGGGCATACTTCTTCAAAAGGAAACTCGACACAACCATCTGATTTAGAGGTGGAGGTAGATGGTGGATCTGAGTTTGGTGTGAAGCCTAATGAAAGCCAGGATTACTTCTGATTAGGACCATTTTACAGTGGAGTCGCCAAGGTGAGAAATATGCAACTCTCAACCCTTTGTGCTCACCTAATTGAAGGGTGAAGATAATGTCATATCCCATGGAAAAGATTTCTTCATTCGTATCCCCGACAACAGCGCCAAAAATATGTTGTAGCTCCTAGAGACAGCCTTGAGTTGCAAAAGACCAGTGCCTAAGACATCTTCAAATCAGAGGTTAAATGTGGACAATTGTATAAATGCCTCTGACAGAATATGAGTCAAGAGAATAATGGTTTTGGAGGTTCAAGAATGGAGAAGACCATTTGAGCCTGATTCATGTGAATTCCCTATACTATGAGAGGGCTCAAGAGGCTGCGAGGCATGATGGCTTTCAAGTGGGCCAAGTATAAAACAATGAGCAGAAGCTTTAAAAGTATGTAGAGGCGTTGAGAAAGAAAAGGAGAAGGAACCCACAAGAGACAGGCTTAAGAGGTTTAAGAATCTATCCCCCGTGAACTCAGAGGAAGCGGATATGAATGAGATATGAACAACAACAGAGGTTCGTGGAGCGCAAATTAAGGGAGCACAACAAGCTTAATACATGAGCGTTAAGACCTGAGCATTATATAGACACGAATTCATGAATAAAATTGCAGACTACTGGCAACTACATTGCACAAACCATCAAAGTAGCAAAGCATGAAAGATGATTACACATAAAAAGGAGATTACTGATAACAGAAGGAAACATATACATACTACTCATTGCTCCATCTGGAATCCAAATAACAACTCTGTATCATATTAAGTTTAAACAACTCTCCCAAATATGTGTCTCAGAGCACAGGGAGCACAATCATACAAAACTACAACAAAAATCTTCAAAATTCCAAAACCCTTGTTTCATCTTAGAATTCCCTACATATAGAGTTCTCTCCGAGGGTCTACGATCCTGATCATTTATGATCGACCCATACCCATGAAATCAAAATATCTTGCCTAACTTGCAGAGCGTACATCGAGCAATTACTTCTGTATAGAGAGAATTAAAACATGAATGGGTGAAATTGAGATTTCCCTAGCAAAACATCAAAATCAAACAGTAAAGACACGGGTGACCATGGAGGCCAATTATGGGAGCCTTCAAACGGTATGGTGAGGAGCGGTCGTAGGTGGGCAAGCTGGCTGTCATCAAACAGTTCCATCTATTGCTTGAAAGTCTCCATTCCCTCATTCTTATGATTTCCACTTAATCCGTTGTGAAGTGACTAGTCGTACTGTGCATGCTTGGCTCTTTAGCGGAGATTTCCTGAACAAATTGAGTAAACCACAATTGAATGTTCCACCCACAAAAACCCATGCTGTGTTTTGAATTGCAAACCGGAAACCGAATTTCGGAGGGGGGCATGGATGGTTTGTGGTATTGGATTGGGGGGGGGGGGGGTGCGAAATCACTGCAAGTTGCCACGTAGCACTAGAGGCGGTATTAGAAATCGACCATTTCGGACCCCCCCCTTGACATTAACCTTTGGAAGGTGGAGGGGGTGCGAAATAGATTATGAGCCGTTGGATGCATTGACGTGGAGCGGAGCTAAAGGTAGGATGGCGGAGGCGAAAGTGGATTTAGCGGGACTCATTAACACTGAAATTGGCGAAAAAGGCCACAGGAGGGCTATTGATGACGTGGTAAGGCGGTGGGACCCAAACTTTGCCCGCACATCGTAGATCGCAAGATTTATGTGTAAGCAACGAGGAGTAAAAGGTAAAAAGTGTGATGTGCGAAGTGCGGGGAGGTAAATGTTAAATCTTGAAGTGAGCGATATGCGATGGGGAGAAAGGGCGACGTGGCGGTGAAGGTGGAACGCCCGCAGATCACATGTCGCAAGTTTTTATAATGTGCATGGCGGGGGTTAAATGTTATTTTTTGCGAAGTGTGAAGTGCGAGGAGGAGTGACGTGGCAGGACGAAGGCGGGATCGCCCGCACATCACAAATCGCAAGATTTATGCGTGAATAGCGAAGGGTAAGTGATAAAAAGTGCAATGGCGGGGAAGGTGACGTGGCACAGACGAAGGTGAGGCCGCCCGCATATTGCAAATCGCAAGATTTATGTGTTAGCGGCGGAGGGTAAACGGTAAGATTTGTGAAATGTGATGTGCGGGCACTTAAACGTCGGGAAGTGCGAAAAGGCGAAAAGGTAAGGGAAAGGCAGAAACAAAGGTTTGCATGCGATTTGGTAATGCGGTAAGGTTGGATGGGTCCACCAATTCGCATCGGCGGAAATATAAGTTTCGGCTAAGTCTTAAGAGGTAAAGGTTAAAACTTGCGATTTGCGATTTAATCTTTGCCGTCCATCTCTCCACTTCAACTCTGCACTGTGATCTTGACCGCCTATTTTCCCCTTTGCACATCCTCGAAAACCCTAGAGTTCTTTAAAGGAAAATATGCCATTTCTCTGCTTTCTCTAATTTAAAAGTAAAGGGCGTGGGCTCCAACTAGCACCACGTAATGTCCTTTATCGAAACTTGAAACCACTTGCGGGGGCACTTAAGCAGTTTTTGGAATTTGGAGAGAGTGCTCCCGTAGTTAATATCAATCGTCGATTTGCAGATGAGCGGATTTGACGAGATTGCTTGCGGGGGCACTCCTTGGTATAAATCTCGTGCAATTTGTGCTCTCGGGTTACAGTTGGATCTGGGCACAATGCATACGAGCCTTCGCTGTACTCAAACTTGGAAGAATGATAATCTTTTAATTTTAATTTCAAGACCTTCTTTGCATTAAACAATGTTCTGTAGCGCTAGTCTCTCCTGAGCTTGTGAATAGGCCCGACTCGACCTTGACTTGTGTGCAATGTTCTGAATGTGTCCATTGGTCTGGCTCTTGAACTGTTCTTTTGACTATGGGGCGTCCTTTCGGCCCCATGCTTGAATAGCTTGGCCTTCCCCTTAAACATTCACGCCTTTGCCCTGTGATTTCCTTATAGGGACCACTTCTCCATGTTATGTGCGGTCACAGGCCAACAGGGTGGATCCTATGGCTACCCACTAATCTCGAATCTCCTAAAGCTTCGTAAGTAATGGAGCAATGAACTCCCCCTTCTGCATCTGGACCAACTAGAGCTTCTGCTCCAAGTACATCTTCCACTGCTCGGAAGTTCCTTCGTACAGCAAGGACAAGGCCTCCCACATCTCCCTGGTGGTGTTCTTGCTAGCTACATGAGAGACTGTGATCATTGACACCATCAAGGATCATCGTCTTGGCCTTTGCCATATCGGACCGATACTTCTTAAGTTGATCTGGATCTGAAGGTACAACAACCACATTTGCCACGAATGTCTTGATTTCTCATTCATCCTGAAGGAATCGAATCCTTTCCTTTTGAATTACATAGTTGGTTGAACCCTCCAACTGGTCTTGATCTCTCAGTCAAACAACTGTTGAGCTTCTTCCTCTTTCTCCTCCTCTACGCAACACTAGGCAGGCTTACGCACTCCTCCTGGAGTGCATAGATCTGCTGCCCTTATCTGCTGTTTAGATCTTGGAAAAATGTTGAATTCCTCGTCTAGGAACTCACTGAGGAAGAATTCCCCGCTATGTGCTCTTTTCTTTATTTTGACGCTTTTCTGCCAGGCAACTACCTGCAGAAAAACTGTGTCCCTATGGCTTTGCATGAAGGCTCTGCGCCGCTCCCTCTGCCTTGGAAAAATTTCGAATCGGAAGTCCTTTCTCTTTGTCGACTCACTCAGAGAGAGACAACCTCGAAAAATTAGCCCCCCTGGCTATAACTGCGCAATCCCCTTGGGTATTCGATCCACTTCTACTGCAGCAATTTGGCCTTCTCTTCAAAGTCAGATCTGCTCTTCCTGTTTCACATCAAACCCTCTAATACCATGTGAAAATTCCTAGATCTGACAATCTAAGGAATCCTACTGCAACTATCTGAGTTACTTCTCTTATTATGTAAATTGCATTCACATAATTAATTCAGATCTGAATTATTGAAGCAACTACTGAAGCAACCTACACTTAATTAAAATGATTATGAAACAAGGAAACTGAGCAAGAAATCAATCACACATAAGACACCTTTATTTTGGACCAAGTCCCCAGAAAAACACAATGCGGGAAAATCGATGCAGCAGATCTGAGGGTTTGTATTATTAAGCAGTAGCAATTTCTGAATACATCTCTGAATACCTGAAGGGTTATTCAGTTACAGAGAGAAATACTGGCATAAATAAAATTGTGAGAATACCTCACTCAATCACTGGAAAATCCGGCTGATCCGGACACTGGAGAAGCTACCCCTGGAGGTCACTGCACAGCCTCTGCGCATAGTTATTAAAACCGGAACCGGTGACTAGATCGGTGGACCTAATGAACCGGGTTTCGAACCGGAACCGGTCTAACCGATAGCGGTCAGGTCTCAATGAACTTGTTTAAAAAAAATACATTAAATAATTATTTTTTAATAAAAAAAACTATTTTTAAGATTTGCAACCATGATTCCAAGCCAATAGAGACAAAATATGCAAATTTTGCTCATTTATATACCATGTAAAGGTGAATATATCAAAATGGCACCGAGTGCAATACATATCATCGAAAAAGTACATAAGCAATGAGGCTCCAAATGACCCATAAAGTCCAAAAACAATGCTACAAGCTATGAGCATTGAGGCCATTGGCCTACATAGTACAGTGATAGTCTACTACAAATCTACATATATGATATTACTAAAATCTAATTAGTGATCAACATTATCACTTGAAAGTTGAAACTTCTAATCATGATCAAAGTTCAAACTCAGTTGGTTGAACTTGATTCTCCCGACTCTCGACTGCCGAACTTTGCAATTGCTCCAGTCACAAACTTCTCTATAGGTTCAGTGACTTGAGTCTCAAACTTCTGAAGGTATTCTGCCCTAATATGCCCTATTGCTTCATTTGGTGCTCCACATGGCTTTACATGGCCTCCTATCCCAGCCAAGTGTTGCTTGAACCTGTAAATACCCCCTCCTACAATAGATATTTGGCAATATCTACAAATCATTTTGCCATCAATCATATCACAATGAGCCCATGCAGTATCCTTGCCTTTTGGAGGCATGATGGCTACTACAGTCTATTTAGCTCAAGCGGCAAGCCTCAAACTCTAGCAAAAACTCAACACTCTCCAAGCTCTCAATCAAACTCACAAACAACAAATGAGTTGGTGTGAGACAAAGGGGAGGCTGCCCCTGCTTATAAAAGATTGGGGAGGGTGTTTTTGGAGGGAAACAACCCTCCCCTTACCTCCACATCAGCCCTAAAAGGCTAAAACACCTTGCTGGCCGTGGGTGGGTCCGCGTATCGGGCATAGCAAGTAACCGGCCGGTTAAGGACGGAACCGGCCGGTTTATTCATATACTGGCCGGTTCCGTCCTTAACCGGCCGGTTAGGACCGTTTTTTTGGTCAATTCAAGGGTTGGACCCGATTGCATGGGCGGTTTGAACCGGCCAGCATGCTGACCGGCCGGTTTGACCGGTTACCGGTTCAAACCGGCTGGTTTTAATAACTATGCCTCTGCGTAGTCACTACGTAGGCCCTGCGTCACCTCCTCTAAGCACTGCGTCATCCTAGCTGTGGATCGATCTGACTCCTGGAATCATAGATCTCGGCCTCCCGGTCTCACACCCGGCTTTCGGCTTCTAGATCAGTTTCGACAATGAAATCTTGGAAACCCTCTGAGCCCCTGCATCACCCTGACTGGCTCTGCTGGATGTCTCTTTGCCTCTCCCTGCTGATGATTCTCTAGCTGAGAAAATCTCTCTCTGGATGCTATTTCTGCCCCTCACTGCACTGAATCACTTAGATCTGATCTTCGTTCGAGCACTACTCTGTCAGGAAGAATTCGATCTCAAGATTCACTCCGTGTGTCTTTCCAAATGACCGTCAAGCCTTCCTTTATAGTCTTCTCATTGAGAAATCAACGATCGAGATTAGATCTCCAATCAACGACTAAGATTATAACATGACTTGATCTTTGTTTTCTAGATCATTCTCACTCTGTTTTATTAATGCCCTTTAATTATTTAATTTCCCTAAGTTAGACTTATAATTAATTATTTTAATAAAACATGATGTGAGTGGAATTTTCACAAATAGTTTATGGGTTCTTTGGAATACTCGTGACTAAGCCTCTCCACAAAATTTGGGGCTTAGAGCACTTTCCGATGCTACAAAAATCAACAAAAACAGTCAATTATGATCCAAAACAATCAACCTCTCCTTTATTTATATGAGGATTAGGACTAATAATTAGCCTAATAAAACCCCTAAAACAAGTTTGATGTGCAAATACCCTTGGGTTACAAGCCAACCCACTAACTTTAATATAATATGCAATAATTAGCCCACACGTGTGAGCCATAAGCTCTCTAGGGCTGGCCATCTAATACGAGTGCTCCAAATGGAACGCTATAGGGTGATGAGGTGTCTAAAATGATGTAGGTGTATGTGAAGTCCATTATTTGAGGGTTGGCCCCCAAATTCACCTCATTGCCTTCTGTGGGATCCCAATATCCAGCTTGGGGACCACAAAGTGGTCTCCATGGGTCTCCAACTACTAGACGTGGCCTCCTTTGCTCTAGTGTTAAGGGCTTCTTTGGTGCAACATGCCTTCCCTAGTCTCTTATGGTGAGACCATCCTCATTTGGGCTCTAAATCCACTGTCTCCCATCAAGTTGTGTCAAGGTCAGCTCGGGGACATGCTGGGTCCAGTTGTGTCATCTTTAAGAATCCTCAAATTTGGTCAAAATCAACCAATGTCCTAGTTGCTAGAGGTGCTTTGGGGCATGTGTGATCCAATGATGCTCCTAGGAGGTCCAAGAGTCTTAATAATTCACCTGTTTGTGCCACTATACTTATTTGAAGGGCTTGGGTATCTGTGGAGTAGGTGCCCAGGACCTTGGCCATTGAACCACTTGACAAGAACATAGATTCTACTGAAAGCAACCAATAATTAGAGACAAAGATTAATAATGCATCTAAATGGACCAAACTTGAATGTTAAGGGAAATTTAATACTTCAAATAAGGACCCCCTTCCAAAATCAGAGCCTTGATCTCACAAAGATGTTTTCTCCCTAGGTAGGGGTGGCTAAAGGTCAACCCTATTAGGTGCTTCTAGCCCTTAAGGGGAAGCAACATTTCCTTGGTCCACGCTTCAATTAATAGGTGTCAGTGAATAGTAATGATAGTAACGGAGGGGATAAGACTTCATGGCTGAGTGCCATGGCAAAAGGTACCAACTGATGGGCATGTCCACATCCTAGTTGTATTGATGTGAGGAGGGAGCATTCGTGGATGCATGAGTTACGAACTTGATCTTTGTTTTTCCACCCCTCTTGTGTGCTTTTTACTTCTTGATTTTTCTTTATATTATTGCTTATAGCTCAAGGGTTAGAGCTTGCTTTGTATGATGTAGCAATTTATTACCCCTTTAAGATGAGTTAGTTTATCATTCATTGGGGTTGGGACATGCAAACGTTCCTTCTTTTGATGTAATGGATAAATATGTGCTCATGAATCATGTGATTGCCATATGAGTGAGGTAGAGCTCATGCTAGGCTTTTTCCTATGTGCTAATCTTATTGTCCTAGCCATCTTTTTCATTTTAACCTTTCTTCCTTTTATTTTTGTTGTGGCCATGATAAGCTCTTTTTGTTTCTTTTAGTTGCATCAACCTCCTAGGGAAAAGTTTTAGAGCTTTACCCAGATATGTGGATATATGAATGCAAAATCCTAGAGAGCCAATGACAAGTTGTACTTGAATGACGAAGGTGAGATATGGGCTTTGTGATGTATGTTGTTTTTCCACAGTACTGGAATCTAGGTTAGGATCTTAGAATCACATAAGCTACCAATCCAAGTATCACAACAAGACTACTTTGCACAATGGAATAATATATTGCAATAAATATACTAGTGCACAAAATATACACAACTTTTGTACAAATTTATACAACAATCCAACTTCATTATATTAATCAACTGATAATACAACAATCTAGGGCTCCTGTACCAGGGATAATGACCCTCATACATCCACTAGTACAAGAATATAAGAACAAGAAACATTGATGATCCAGCTGATGTAGTGCACAATCACAGCTTCTTTGTCATATCCGGAACACATTGCGGGTCCTTTGCTTCCGTTCTACAACACTGCCTCTATCAATGCACCAAATCCTTTAGGCCATTGAACTCGGCTCTCCAATCTGCCCTCTAGATGCTCATTAGTCCATCAATGATCCAACTCATAGGGCCTTCACGCTCCTAGCTGCTCCTTTGTCCTTCAAGGCCACAACACTTTGAGTCTTCTTGCCCACCGTTGCTCCTCAGCTACGTAGGGACTTCTTCCCACTATTGTCTTCTTGCACTGCTCCAATGAAGAAAAACATAGGGCAGGAGGGTTGCCACCTATCACTGTTAAACGTCTCTTCTCCAACAATGAACTTGGGCTACAAAACTGCTCCTTTATGACATCCTTTTATAGTCCTTCATAGATCAGTTAATGAGCTCATCAACTCTGCCACTTGTTAAAATTTGGGTACCAGAGGACAAGTGGTTCCCTAAGGCTTTGATCTTTGGCCTAGGGAAAAGTGTCCAAATGTATTTGTACTTTTCTCCTAAAGTGACTTTATAAGTGGTAAAGTCAAATCTAATTTAAAAGTGACTTTATAAGTGATAAAGTTACTAAGTCTAATTTTAAAGTGACTTTATTAAAGTCAATGTGAAATTAGAAAGTGAAAAAGTGACTATGGAAATAAAAGGCTAAGTGGGTCTTTATTAAAGTGGGGTGAATTAAAAAATAGAAAGTGAGAATTAAATGCACATTTAATCTCAGCCCTAGATCTAATGCTATGTCAGCCATTGGATTTATGGATTTCTCAAAGGTCACTTAGGGTTAGGTTAAAGGAGGAAAAGAAGAAAAAAGGTCATTTTAGTCTTTCATGAGCAGATTGAGAGAGGAGGAAGAGAGAGCTGGAGAAATTTCTTTGTGTAAGAAGGTGAAGGAGAGAAACAGTTCAGCAGTCTGTGCATCAGTTAGAGGCTGCATGCTTTTCAAGGCAGCAGTCCTTACAACATTTATTGGCACAGTTTTCGAGACAAATTTTCGTACAGCAGCGGTGGGCAGAGATTTCGAGGTCCGTAAAACGCAGATTTCGAGGGGAATAAACAACAGTGGGCAACACGCATTCCAAGGCTGAGTGGGCATGGTTTTCGAGGTTGAAAGAGGCAACTGTCATTTCTGTACAGTCCGTATAGTAGTACGAAATTTTTGGCATAGATTTTGAGGAGACTGTACAACATTTAATGCTATTATCTCTTGCTGTAAAAATTTCTGTTTTGACTGTTTTGCTGATTGGCACATTTTCCGAGGTGGAGACAAGCACAGAAAACGAGATAAGTTTGTTGTGGTTGCTGGAATTTTTTCTGTATATTTCATTTCTCTGTAAAAGCGTTTTTCAGAAATAAAGAAGAGCTCTCGAACTGGTTTTCCCCAAGAGTTGTAGGGTATTTTTCCAGGGTCATATTTACAAAAAATCAGCGTGTCATTTTCTATGCATGGCTGAAATATTTTCTGTGTTTTATTTATGAAATTTCCAGAATTTGTGTTTTCAGAAATATTTATCATTTCTAGAATTTTGAATATATGTTTATGGGAATGAACATTTAACTATATGGGAGTGATAAGGAGAAATTGATAACCGGGGTTGGGTTTAAAATTTCTACATGGTATCAGAGTTTGGGTGGCTGAAAAATGCAGTTTGGGACAGCAAGTGAAAAATTACAGCAAGCTATTTTCACACAGAAAACTGAACATTCACCACAGATTTGAAAACTTCAGTTTGTTAGGACAACAAGCATGTCTTTGGGCTTGAGGGTTGATGATAGGTTGGATGGGCAGAGCAACTATAGTGCATGGAGGGAGAGAATCCAGAGCATCTTTGGGGAGACAGGAGTCTGGGGCATAATGGTACATACCACACAACACCCAGTAGCAGTGCCTGCTGACCCTGTTCAGTTGACTAATTTTAATAAGAAGAATGCCAAGGGAAAAAGGCTGATTCTGGATGGTGTTAAAGACCATGTCATTCCTCATGTGAGAGGAAAGACATATGCACATGAGATGTGGACAACCTTGACCAATCTCTACCAGAGCACAAATGAAAACAGGAAACTGGTCTTAAGGGAGAAGCTGAAGGCCATTAAAATTGCTAAGACTGATGGTGTTACAACACACCTCACAAAGATCACTTCTGTGAGAGATGAGTTGGTTGCTGTTGGAGAGACCATTCCACCCACCGACTTGGTGCGGATTACATTGAATGGTTTTCCCAAGACTTGCGAGAGTTTTGTGGATGGGATTGTTGCATGGGAGAACCTTCCCAGCTGGGAGAGGTTGTGGGATGATTACATTCAGAATGAAATTAGAAAGAACCATCTTCTGGCAGCCAAGTAGGTAGAGGAGGATGACAATGTAGCATTGTTAGTAAGGGGCAAGAAGGGCAAAGGAAAGAAGCAAGCTTCCACAAGTGGTGGTGGGGGCAAAGGCAAAGGCAAAGGCAAAGGTAAGCAGGTGAACAAGGAGAAGGACTATTCCAAAGTTAAGTGTTGAAATTGTCAGAAGTTGGGACACTATGCAGTTGTGTGTTCGGAGAAGAGGAAGAAGGGAAAGGACAAGACCATGGTAGCATCAGCAGAGATAGAGGACTTCTCGGAGAGCTTTCACTGGGAGTTTGGGTTCATTGCTTTTGAGTCCACTAGTGCAGGATCACATGCCACACAGGTTGAGAGGGAGTGTGCACTTCCCTCCACTAGCGGGGCATCTTCAGGTATTTGGTATGTTGATAGTGGGGCTTCCCGTCATATGACAGGAATCCGTGAGTACTTCTCGGAGCTTTTAGAGAGTGGCATTGATATAGAGGTAGTACTCAGAGATGACAACATTGTTAGAGCAATCGGTGTGGGGACATTGACATTTGATAGGGAACCCAAACCTCCCTTGAAAGTATCAGATGTTCTATATGTGCCAGGGATGAAGAAAAACCTTATATCTGTCTCAGCATTGGAGGACAAAGGGTATGCGGTATTGTTCAGGAGAGGACAGGTGCTTATATATCCACGGGGCGCTCCAGCTGATTCAGCTAGGGTGATTGGTGTACGCCATGCCAAGGTATACAAGTTTTCATTTCAACCCCTTATGGCATTGAGCAGTAGTACCGGCAACAGAGCTAGCAGTTCAAAGCTGTGCGAGATTTGACACCGCAGGATGGGGCACATGTATCATGGGGCCTTGAGGACATTGCGGGAGATCACCACAGGTGTGCTAGATTTCAGTTCTGATCACCTAGATACATGCAGAGGATGTGCTATGGGCAAGTTTGCCAAATCCCCTTTTCCCAACAGTGAAAACAGATCGACAGGGATTCTTGATTTGATTCATACCGATGTGAGCAGTCGGATGTCTCATGTATCCTTGAGTGGATATGAGTATTATGTTTTATTCATTGATGATCACTCCAGGAAGACCTGGATTTATTTCTTGAATACCAAGAGTGAGGTCTTCAAGCGGTTTCAAGAGTTCAGAGCTCTTGTGGAGACTCAGACAGGTCGGAAGATCAAATCCCTCAGGTCGGACAGTGGGGGGGAGTATACCCTTGGTGAGTTTGTTGATTATTGCGCGGAGGCAGGCATCAAGAGGGAGTTCACAGTTCCTTACAACCCCTAGCAGAACGGGGTTTCGGAGAGGAAGAACAGATCCATCGTTGGGGCTGCCAAAGCCATGCTGCATGATCAAGGGTTACCATTGTTTTTGTGGGTAGAGGCCTGCAACACTGCTGTGTACTTGCAGAACAAGATTCCACATCATGCCTTGGGGCATGTGACTCTGGAGGAGGCTTTTTCTGGGAAGAAGCCTGATGTTGGTCACTTTCGTATCTTTGGGTGCATTACATACTCCTATATTCCCAAGGAGAAGAGGACGAAGCTAGAGCCCACTGCAAAGAATGACATCTTTGTGGGTTACAGTGAGACCTCGAAAGCCTTTCGGATTTATATTCCTGCGAGGAGGAGAGTTGTTGTCAGGCGGGATGTGAATTTCGAGGAGAATAGGGCTTTCAGGAGGTCACGGGAGTTAGAGTATCTGGATTCACCAGACCCTCAGGAGCAACTGAGTTAGTCACAGGGCTCCAGTGGACAGGGATCAAGAGGTACATCGATTACGGTGTCAGGTCCATCAGTGAGCAGTGGCTCGCAGAGTCAGATGGGTGGTGATTTGGGTAGCATGCAAAGCAGTTCACAGGGTAGCCCATTGATGGACAGTTCACACGGTACTTCAACTTCTACAGGCATAGGTTCAGGTAGGATGTCAGTTGGCAAGAATTCAGTAGTTCAGGCTTCTGATGAGGATGAGGATTCTTTCACTCCGGTGGGAGAAGTGTGCTCAGGGAAGAGGAAGCCCAAGTCGCTTCAGGACACCTCGAGAGAGGCCACATCTATTGTTGGGCCGAAGAGACAGGTTAGAGAGAGCAAACCACCTGAGCGGTTCTGTAGCTATATGGCATTGGTTGCTAGCATCGTTGACTCCGAGCCTTCTAACTATGAGGAGGCAGCTAGCCAGCAAGTCTGGAGAGAGGCCATGCAGGAGTATTCTTCTATCATGAAGAATGATGTTTGGGAGGTGGTGCCGAGGCCTGAAGGGAAATCCGTGGTTACTTCCAGATGGCTTTACAAGATAAAGCATGCTGTAGATGGCAGCATCGAGAAGTTCAAGGCTTGATTTGTGGCTGGAGAGTTCTTCCAGGTAGAGGGAGTTGACTATGAGAAGACCTTCGCTCCTGTGGCTCGATATACTTCCATTCGCTCCATTATATCAATAGCAGCAGAGATGGGTTGGAAGATCCACTAGATGGATGTGAAGACCACATTTCTCAATGGCTTCATACAGGAGGAGGTGTACATTGAGCAGCCGCAGGGCTTTGAGGTGCATGGGAAGAAGTCCCATGTATGTAGACTGAAGAAGGCACTTTATGGCTTGAAGCAAGCTCTTAGAGCTTGGTACTCCAGGATTGATACGTACTTGCAGGAGATGGGTTTCACAAAGAGTGATGCAGATCCGAACCTATACTTTATTGTGGTAGGTGATGAGCCTCTCATTCTGGTGCTGTATGTGGATGACTTGGTCATTACGGGTGCAGAGAGACTCATAGAGGGCTGCAAGAGAGATCTTGCTTCGGAGTTCGAGATGAAGGACATTGGCTTGATGCATTACTTTTTGGGATTGGAGGTGTGGTAGGAGGAGGGGCATTTCTTCTTGGGACAGGGGAAGTATATTGTGGACATTCTTAGCAGATTTCACATGGAGGATTGCAAACCCATGTCGACACCTATGATCACTTACTGGAAGAAGCTTCACGCTTCTGATTCCGAGTTGGTGGATCCTATTTTGTATAGACAGCTGATTGGTTCCTTGATGTATTTATTCAACACTCGACCAGATATATGTTTTGCAATCAACACGATGAACCAGTTCATGTGTGAGCCCAAGAGAGTGCACTAGGTTGCTGCAAAACACATTTTACGTTACTTGCAGGGGACAATGGATTATGGTCTGGATTATAGACAGGGATATGGAGTGAGATTGGCAGGGTACACTGATTTTGATTGGGTAGGTTGTGCTTCTGATAGGAAGATCACTTCAGGGTATTGTTTTGGGTTGGGTTCGGCAGTTGTGTCGTGGTTCAGCCAGAAGCAACAGTCAATAGCATTGAGTTTAGCGGAAGCAGAGTACATGGAAACCAGTTTGGCTAGTTGTGAGGCCATATGGCTTCGCAAGATGTTGTTTGGCTTATTTGGTCATGCGTTGAGACCTTCAATGATTTACTGTGATAATCAGAGTTGCATTAAACTCACGAAGAATTTAGTATTTCATGACAGGTCAAAGAATATCGGGATCGAATATCATTTCATCGGAGACTATGTTCAGAAGGGAGCTGTGAAGCTTGAGTATACTCCCACAGACGAGCAAGTAGCGGACATATTCACCAAAGGCTTACCACGGGGCAAACATGTCTACTTCAGAGACAAGATGGGGGTGGTGAGGAACACTTTCCTCGGTAAGAGGGAGTGTTAAAATTTGGGTACCAGAGGACAGTGGTTCCCTAAGGCTTTGATCTTTGGCCTAGGGAAAAGTGTCCAAATGTATTTGTACTTTTCTCCTAAAGTGACTTTATAAGTGGTAAAGTCAAATCTAATTTAAAATGACTTTATAAGTGATAAAGTTACTAAGTCTAATTTTAAAGTGACTTTATTAAAGTCAATGTGAAATTAGAAAGTGAAAAAGTGACTATGGAAATAAAAGGCTAAGTGGGTCTTTATTAAAGTGGGGTTGAATTAAAAAATAGAAAGTGAGAATTAAATGCACATTTAATCTCAGCCCTAGATCTAAAGCTATCTCAGCCATTGGATTTAGGGATTCCCCAAAAGTCACTTAGGGTTAGGTTAAAGGAGGAAAAGAAGAGAAAAGGTCATTTCGGTCTTTCATGAACAAATCGAGAGAGGAGGAAGAGAGAGCTGGAGAAATTTTTGAGTGTGAGAAGGTGAAGGAGAGAAACAGTTCAACAGTTCGTACAACAGCTAGAGGCTGCACGCTTTTCGAGGCAACAGTCCATACAACATTTATTGGCATAGTTTTCGAGACAGATTTCCATACAACAGCAGTGGACACAGATTTCGAGGTCTGTACAACACAGATTTCGAGGGGAATAAACAACAGTGGGCAGCATGCATTCTGAGGCTGAGTGGGCACAATTTTCGACGCTGAAAGAGGCATTTGTCATTTCCCTACAGTCCGTACAGCAGTAAGGAATTTCTGGCACAGATTTCGAGGAGACCATACAACATTTAATGCTGTTATCTCTTGATGTAAAAATTTCCGTTTTGATTGTTTTGCTGATTGGCACATTTTCCGAGGTGGAGACAAGCATGGAAAACGAGATAAGTCTGTTGTGGTTGCTGGAATTGTTTTTCTGTATATTTCATTTCTCTGTAAAAGCATTTTCCAGAAATAAAGAGGAGCTCTCGAACTTGTTTTCCCCATGAGTTGTAGGGGGTTTTTCCAGGGTCATATTGACCAAAAATCAGTGTGTCATTTTCTGTGTGTGGCTGAAATATTTTATGTGTTTTATTTCTGCAATTTCCAGCACTGTGAAATTTCCAGAATTTGTGTTTAAAGAAATATTTATCATTTCCAGAATTTTGAATGTAGGTTTATGGGAATGGTAATTTAACTATATGGGAGTGATAAGGAGAAACTGATAACCGGGGTTGGGTCTAAAATTTCTACACTCCTAGTAGCTCATTAGTCCTTTAATGCACTGCACCTAGGGCACACTTGGAGCACTTACGGCAGTTCAGTGTCTAACCAAACTGTCCAATCTGAAATACTATGTCCACTAGAACCAAACCAACATGAAATACATCAAACACTTACCTTGGAACCTGTGCATATTGTTGTAGCTTCCATTTGTTGGTTAGGGCATCCACCACTTTGTTGCAACCCTCCAAAACTGCTCCAACAGTCCTCCAAAAGGTTGTGGCCTTCCTTCCTTAGCCTCTAATTCCATACGCTACTGCTGTAGTGGTGTTCTAGCCCATGTCTAGGCCTTATGGCCTCCTCCTACCTGAGGTAATAGGGTTCGGATCCTACAATAGTCACTTGTATAAGCCTGCGGCTCTTGTAGGCTGCTCCAAACACCAATTTTGGACCCCTATTCCTTAAAAAAACCTGCGACCTAACAAATGGAGGAAGAGCCTACCTTAACCATGCATAAACAACTCCAAAAATCTCCTCTCCTACTCAGCCCTACTACTGGATGCATGCTTCCCTCAAACAATCCTTAAAGGAACCCAAAACAATCCTCTAAACCTTCGCTTGATAGCTCCTTTCCTGTGGCCAAGTTCGGATGTGTCTCCACTTGATTGGATGTACCTTGGATGTGTGATTATGCCTCAATGAGCTCCTTTATTTATATACTTCTCTATGGGCTTGTCCATCCTGTCATGAGGGCTAATCTTGTCCTAGCCGACCTGAACATTACATGTGCAAACCCAACAACCACATAGAAAAATTAATATCTCACATTAGATACCTCCGATTGAGTGACTTTCACTGCCCCTTTATCCTCTAAGGGTCCTCTAACACCTCCATGTGTCAAATCACTCAACCTCCTCTTGGTTTTGGCCCCACACTGATGGGTACAAAATCCCAAGTTTTGGTTCCGAGCCTACAAAGCACTTTTGTGGAACTCCAACCTCCAAACCCCAAACCCCAAACCCTAGGACTTGGAGTACCTCACAAGCTACAAATCTCAACAATGTAAGGTGGAAGGTGTTAGTTATGACATATGGGAAAATGGAACTACACTATCTCAATTAGGGCTTCCCAAGTAGTGCCCCTTCAATACCCAAAGGGTTTAAGGGAGGTCCCACTAGACTAGGATCAAAGATTGACTCCCCAAGTAGGGTGAGAGAACAAGATCATGACCGGGTTCTGTTAATCTTCCAAATCACCCCATAATCCATATTAAACACCCAAAAACAAACAAGTATAAGCACTCGATTGCAAAATGATCAAAGCACCTTTTGAGTGGTATCTCACTTTCGTCCATGTGCTCATGCCGAATGGGTGAGAAACAAACGATTAATGCAAGTGGCAAAGATATATGGCATATCATCAGCTAGTGGTGGCGAGTAGGGTTGTTGGTTGTCAAATGTAGAAGAAAAGTTTTCTCCTATGGGGTTACCCATTTTGGTGGGTAACAAGACCATTATAGAACCCTATTTGGTGTGCCAATACCGAAAAATTAGAGTATTTCCCAAGGAACCCATCAAGGTGTAAGTGTGAATGACAATGCTATAGCATGGGTTTACTTCATGGGAATGGTGCCTTTGACATGCAAGGCCTCATGTGATGTTCATATCCATGAGCGCCTTTGTAAAGGGAGTGCTTTGTGCATTGAGTTACCTTTTCCTTAATGCCATGTCTTTCCACCCCTTATTTTTTTTCCTTTATATTCTTTGTTTTTTTTTGCAAGTACACTTTTGATGTATATTCATTTCATTGCATAGGGGTTGTGACAATTTAGTTAAGTCATTTCTTTAGTTATGCATCTCATTGCATTAGGACTAGGGATGATGGCCTCATAATGAGGTGGATAGAGCTCAAGATTCTTTGGATTTTGATTTATCATTAATATCCCTTTTATTTTTCTTTTTCATTTTGAAATTTGTATCACGCTCTCTCTCTCTCTCACACACACACATACAAATTTATAGTTGCATTGACCCTGAGCATCCAAGCCCCTTCTTCCCATAGGAGTATGAATGACATACATTTTTTGGCTACATGTAACAACCAACCCAAAAGATAGGACAGTGGAAGGGAAATAAATGGAATGTGTTAAGTATGAAAAGGAAATGGTCATGTTGCCCTTATCAAGGCCCCCAAGTAGTACCCCTCTCCCAAAGCGTGGCAACACTTGACTAGAAAACATATGATATCCACCAATGTGAATAACCAAAGGAATAACTTCCAAGCATCATGATTTATTATGTAGCTACAACTCATGATCCTTACTTAAATGCCAAATACATTAAACTTAACACATGCTATGAAACAATGGCTAATGTACCTCATGTGTGTTGGTTCACCATCGTCATAAAATGAGTGAGATGAGCACAATATATCTAAAATTTATCACGGGAACCACTTCTGCAATGTAAATCATAAAAAATTATCTCCTCTAGTTACCCCTAGATGTGAGGGTGTAACATCTGGCTCCAACATGGGGACATGCGCTCATAGTAGAGCACATGATATGCTCAATATCTTTGTAGCTCCAAGACTTGCACCCTGCATTACTCTAAAAATATTGCTATATTCTAACATAAAACTATTTGTAACAAAAGAGCAAGGGGATACATTCCACCTTGGTGTATGAAAGGTATGAAATAAATGTTGAAAATATTTTCATTTCATCACATCATTTTGTTGTAAGACTAGGTTACATGTAATGTCCTCAATGGATTATTGTTCAAGGAAGGAAGAAATAGGCTATCTAACCCTGTAGGCTGTAGTCTTTGATAAAGGGGGAAACCCATTATCCAATGTTTTGGGGCAACATTGGGTAAATTTTGGGGCAGCTAGTGCAAAAATCCCAAACTGGGGGCTACACTTGTAACCCCTCACATTAATTTAAGGATAAGAACCCCCACAATGAAATCTATAAATAAGAGAGAGTTAGTATCATTTTCTCATCATGGAATTGGATTGATTATATTTGTTTTCTTTGAGCCTGAGGCTTTGAGGGTTTTAAGACTCCTTTTCCTTTCTCTAGTTTCGGTGGAGGTGATCTCACCCTAGCTAGCTTCTATATAATTTCGGTGCTGAAAGATTCCACCCTAGTCAGGCGTCTCTCCTCAACAAACTGTTTGGAAACATTCGTCTACAATAGATTGTTCTTATATTGTTTAGCACGCCAAAGAAGGTTTTTTGTATGGAGGATTCATGGGTTGTCCTTACTCATCCAAGGTCCAATATTTTTGTGATAGTGAAGATACAATAAGAGGCATCTTTGCAGCACTGTTCAAAACAACGAGTGTCCAGGCAAGTCGAGCCAGCTGAAAGCTTTCTTGGGCCGCAACCACAAGGCTGCAGGTATCAAAACCTAGCCGCATGTGTACCATTACAAACCTGATCTGAATAAACTTTATTGGAAACAAAAGAGGCCTTAACCTGAGTTAAGGACCACGTCAAGTTGAGGCCACAATTTAGTCTGTAACAAGCGACAACAGGGGTACAACTAGTAGACAATTTCTGAAGTTGAGGTCAGGAAATTTAATAGGTTAGTATAGTAGCTACTAATTTAGTTGTAGTGTGAATTATCGACAAAATATGGGTTAAATCCATATATGAAGACCTAATTTTGTGTTTATCAGTTATGAATAGTTGAAATGCAATTTGTTGGTGTACTACTTCTTGTAATTGCCAAATGCTATAACTACATTAAGAAGTAAAATTGTGAGAAATATAATTTAAGGCATTCTCTTGATGTTATTTATCTGCATATTACTGCATCTTAATGGCCATTAAGGATGATTGAAAAAGTGCTATAATTTTGGTGCAATATTCTCTTATTTTTCTAAACCCTAAGGGGAAATCCTCCTTGGGAGATTACATTACATAAATGCATTGCAAGAATGAATAACTAACATCAATAAAAAGGGGCTACAATCAAGATGCATGCACACACAACACTACCTACAACTATGCTATTCTATGCCAACAAAGGATTCAAGGACCTTCTGCAAAATAAGGTTTGAGAAGTAACCTACTAGTAGGTGAAGGAAACCTCTCTCCACTATAAGGCTAACATGATAGAAAGAATCATTCTCATGCTTTTCTAGAATCTTATAAGGAGCTTTCTAAGAACAATCAAACTTCTTTCATATCAAAGATTCTTCTCCTATCCTACCCCACCAGCGCTGAGGGTGGACTCAATTAAAGCGATATTCTTTTGGTCATCTTTAGATAATTATAATTTTTTAATTTTCTTTGGTTAATATCTTGAGAGACCTTGGTTCCATGTGTGCATCTGTGACATTCACATATTGTTCATCATATTTCCTTTATCTAAGTGAAAAATCGTTATCAGAAGCAAAGGGAGAATTGAAATGTCTTGGGAGTAATCATTATTTTTAAGGGTTGATGGTGTATTGGAAAATTATTCAATGCCTTGTTTAATTGATATTCTCAAGTTTGTAGAAACATAGAAATTACCAGCTTCATCACCAATGTTCATTAACTCATTCATAGGATCTTGGGGGTCTTCTACTTTGTATTTCACAATAATAGACTACCTAAAAAGGATCGAGGCTCCATTAGGAGTTGGGATGGTTGCATATATAAGTTCATTTGAAGGCTTCCTCCTAAGGTTATGGCCCACTTCCTAGACAATATCATCTCCCAAGCATTAAGCTCATTTATGGCCGCAACATTCATTAGGATTGATATATCTAGACATGTGGCAATCCTAACTTTTAAATCCTTATTCAAACCACAAACTTGGATTGCTTTTGAGTTTTGAGTCAATTCCATACACATTTTGGTAAGGTCTTATAATCTTTAAACCTAATTGATCCATTACCTTTAAAGGAATCACTTTGGCAAAAGCCCCAGAGTCAAGCATACAATTATGAAATAAGAGGTTATTTACTACCAAGGAAATGATAAAAGGTGCATGTTCTCCGTTTCTATGATCATAATTCATTGCTTTTAATATTACCGAAGGATCCTCAAGTTCATATTTAATACTATAGAATTTCTTTACCTTATCCCTTATAGAAGAAATATGCATTATTTTAGTAATAGGTAGAGGTATATTAATCTTTGCCAAGACATATGTCATATCAATATTCAAAAGTCTATATCATCATTCTTATGTAAAGTTGGGGGAGAAGTGAGAGTAGCATCCAAGAGTAAAGGGTATCTTGTCCATTTTTTTGAGTAGGTTGGCAGTCTTTAGGTTGGTAAGTCTCAAGCACTTTGTTTCTTCTAGTATCTTACATATACTTTCTTTCTTAAGCTTATTTCTGTTGTTTTTTTTGGGTAGCAACGAATGTGCTCTAGCTTCGAAATTTTGTGGAGTGGCTAGAACACATGAGATATCCATGACCCATAAATCGTTTGGAGAAATTCCACCTGGAGTGAAAGTTATTCAAATAATTAATTATTTTTGATGGAGCCTAAGTTAAAACTTAGGGAATTAAAATAATTAAAGTGAATTAATTTAAATGTGGGTGAGAAGCTTCTAAGTGACGAGGATCAAGTTTGTTTTAATCTTAGCCGTTGATTAAAGATTAGATCACGACCGTTGATTTTTCAACAAGAAAAGTATAAAGGAAGGCTTGAGGGTCAGTTAGAGAACACAAACAGTGAGTGAATCTAGAGATCGAATTCTTCTGACGGAGCAATGCTTGGACGAAGATAAGATCTAAGTGATTCAACAACAGTGATGGGCTTAAGCAGTTGTTGGTCGGAGGACCAAGAGTAAATAGCAGAGAGGCAGCGGAGACAGCAGAGGAAGCAATGCAGCCACCGGGAGAGGTGATGCAGGCCCACGCAGGCTCATGAAGGGACTGCACAGAGCTTCCAAGGGACAGTCTGAATTTTGCTGGAGATCGGGGTTTCTGAGTCGGGAGGGCTGAAACTCGATTTTCTGAGAGGCATATCAGCGCAGAGAAGAGGTGACGCAGTCATCAACCATCCCCACACGGGCCTACGCATCTACTGCGCAGAGGGAGCTGGGGTTTCGCTAGTTTGAATCTTGGATCAGCCGGGACTTGCAGTGTGAGGTAAAACTCACTATTTTATCTGTCTTCTGAGGATTTTCTCTGTTGGGTGAGCCGGATTTTGCACCCAAGTTGTACTTAGAATACTGCTGCTTAATAATACAAACCCTCAGATATGCTGCACCAGTTTTCCCGCATTGGGTTTTTTCAGGGAAATTAATCCAAAAATAAGTGTGTCCTTTGTGTGATTGTCTCATTTTTTTTTAGTACTTGATTTGTATATTGGTGTAGGCTACTTAGTATTTGCATTAATATTTGCTGAATAATTCTGTAAATAACTTGCTAAATGGAAAATACAAGTAGGTAATGCAAATGTATTAACTAAAGTAGGATTTCTGTTTGTAAGATTCAGAAATTTTCACATGGTATCAGAGCAACTGCAGATCAAGGAGGATTGAAGCCATCAACGAAAGAACAAAAGGAAATTTGCTGCAGGAAAGCAACTGTCCCGAGTGACAGTGCAGTTTTGAACCAGAGAAGCAGAGGAAGGGCGACATAGTCACGAGGGAAGGCTCATGCAGAGCCTGTGTCAGCCTGCTAGGGTGACGTTGTAGTTGCAGAAGGCAACGTAGTGGTTGCTAGGCTAACGCAGAGGCTATTGAGTCTCACTTTTCCAGTTGCCCTGGCTGGAGGTGCAGCGCATATTTTTTATCTAAAGTTGCTGGTGGGGCGCTGATTCTGTTGGTGCAGAACAATGTCTAGTGGGGCAGAAGCAAAGTAGAGGGAATCAGTTCCTCAGAAGATTTCTTGCCAAGAAATCTAGATGCAGTGCTGAGTAGCAGCAAAGAGAGATCAGAGAGGAGTGCTTCGACAGTTGTTGGCAGAAGGATTTCCATAAAGGAAATCGAATTTCAGAGGGAGCTCGTTCCTTAGAGGATTTCTAGAGCCAAAGAAATCCAGATCCGAGTAATCTGGGGCAGCAATGGAAGAGGGAGGAAGGAACTTGTTCGACACTTAGCTGAGCAAAGATGGTCGTGAATGGACTGAGGGATCAGGACAGGTTGGGTGGAGCATCCAACTTTGTCATCCGAAAAGCCAGGATCCTGGCAATTCTAGATGAACATCACATCAAGGATCATGCCTTGAACACGATTGTTGTTCCGGTTGATGTTGATCCTCTCAAGAAGTACGAGGAGGCTCAAGCAAGAGAAAACTGCATGATCATGGACAGAGTCAAGGATTATGTGATCCCACATATTGCTGAGAAGAACAGAGCAAGGGAAATGTGGGAGGGCTTGACCACATTGTATGAGGGATCTTCCGTCCAGCGGAAGATGTTGCTTGATAATTAGCTGAGATTGTTTCAGATGCAGAAGGGAGAAAAGATCGATCCCTTCCTTATTAGATTGCAAGGGATATGATATCAGCTAGATTCCATCGGGGCTACACCAGATGTTGGATTTGTAGTCAAGACTACCCTGAATGCAGTCACTGAAGACTGGGAAACCTTTGAAGAAAGCATTTTGGGCAGGGCTGCTCTTCCAAGCTGGGAGGAGATGTGGGCATTTTTCAACAGGAAGAGATTAGACGGTGGACCAAGGCAGGAAGCAATGGTAAAGGGATCAAAGTCAAGAAGGAGGAAGAGGAAGATGCGACTCTCACATCTAAGGGACAACAAGGGCATCAAAGAAGGAAGAAGAAGGACCTCTCGAAGATCAGATGCTTCAGATGTGGGGAAATGAGACATTTCACCACGCAGTGCCCTTTGAAGAAGAAGGGTAAAGAAGAATCTGACTCGAAGGCTGCTCCAACTCAGGCTGATGAGGAGGATGACGATGGATGCACCATGAGTGCTCATGCACCTAAGAAATGGGGTGATATGGAGCTATAGATTGAAACTACAGTGATAAGGGCAGGATCCTTGAGGTGCCCAAACTCTTGGATCACATACGACTATGGGAGCCCTTAATGATAGTAGCAGAATGACGAGAGTTAGTTGGTGTGAGGGATGATGTAGCGAGAGTGGCAGAATTAGAGCGCCAAAGTCTGAAGCAGCATAGAGCAGAGGCAACAACAACGCAGTGCACAGTGGTGCATCGCAGTGCAGAGTAGTAGCAGCGCAATAGCATTAGAGGGTTAGCGCAGATTAGCAGCAGAGGAAGCTTCAGCATTGAGGTGCATCCAGATTGACTAGTAAGTCAACATTTGGGATGTCTTTCAGTTGCTTAACTCTTAGCAACTGAGTTGCAGTGCAATAGTTAGCAGTGGCAATGCTATGGGCAACATGATGCATCATTTTGAGAGGGAGATGCAGTACAGATGTAGCAGTGACAGTGGCAGAGTCATGGGCAGTAGTACAGATTGCAGTAGCGCAGTGGATGAGGGGCAACAGGCTGAGCATCAACAGCGCAGAGGCCTGATGTCATGGATCAGGGTGATGCTTCAGGTGAGAAGTATTACTAGAGCACATTCCTCGCTAAGAGGGAGTGTTTATATTTTTGGGTAGCATCGGATATGCTCTGGCTCCAAAATTTTGTGGAGGGGCTAGAACACATGAAATCTCCAAGACCCAGAAATTGTTTGGAGAAATTCCACCTGGAGTGAAAGTTATCCAAATAATTAATTATTTTTAATGGAGCTTAAGTTAAAACTTAGGGAATTAAAATAATTAAAGTGAATTAATTTAAATGTGGGTGAGAAGCTATTAAGTGACGAGGATCAAGTATGTTTTAATCTTAGCCGTTGATTAAAGATTAGATCACGACCGTTGATTTCTCAACTGGAAAAGTATAAAGGAAGGCTTGAGGGCCAGTTGGAGAACACACACAGTGAGTGAATCTAGAGATCAAATTCTTCTGACGGAGCTGTGCTTGGACGAAGATAATATCTAAGTGATTCATCAGTAGTGAGGGGCATAAGCAGTTGTTGGTCGGAGGACCAAGAGTACATAGCAGAGAGGTAGCAGAGATAGCAAAGGAAGCAGCGCAGCCACCAGGGGAGGTGATGCACTCCCCTGAAGGGGTGACACAGGCCCACATAGGGCTCACGCAAAGACTGCGCAGAGCTTACAAGGGACAGTCTGAATTTTGCTGGAGATCGGGGTTTTCGAGCCGGGAGGGTTGAAACTCTATTTTCAGAGAGGCAGATCAGTGCAGGGAAGAGATGGCGCAGTCATCAGCCATCCCCACGCAGGCCTACGCATCTATTGCGCAGAGGGAGTTGGAGTTTCGCCAGTTTGAATCTTGGATCAGTCGGGACTTGCAATGTGAGGTAAAACTCACTATTTTATCCGTCTGCCAAGGATTTTCTCTGTCGAGTGAGCCAGATTTGGCACCCGAGTTGTACTCAGAATACTGCCGCTTAATAATACAAACCCTTAGATCTGCTGCACCGGTTTTCCCGCATTGGGTTTTTCCGGGGACGTTAGTCCAAAAATAAGTGTGTCCTTTGTTCTCATTTATTTTTCAGTACTTGATCTGTATATTGGTGTAGGCTACTTAGTATTTGCATTAATATTTGCTGAATAATTCTGTAAATAACTTGGTAAATGGAAAATAGAAGTAGGTAATGCAAATCAGTTAACTACAGTAGGATTTCTGTTTGTAAGATTAAGAAATTTTCACAATCTCTAGATTCTTCATCCATGGTATTCTACATTCCAGTCTATCCATCCTAGCAGCTTCAAGATTACTTAATTCAACTTGTTCTCTAGTAACAATATAAACTTCTTGGGATGGCATTGTATATATAGGATCCAATTCTTCAATACAATTCACTCATTCATTAGGATCTCCGTCATCAACATTATTTATATTTCTAGGATAGTCTCGTTCCCTATGTGATTGCATACAAGGAAAACACTAGGGAGTCCCTTCTTGGTTGATCATGTCATTTGGTGCAAGGGTATTAGGAACCTTTTGTTCAAGAGGGGGTATATTCTTGTTCCACCCTTGGTTTCCCCTTTGCCCGTTGTTATTATATTAAGGCTTAGGGGGGGAATTTTGTTGTTGATACCTTTCTCTTTCTAGAATATACACTTTATTCATAAGGAGAGCTTTGGTTTAGAAGATATCAAGTGTAACTTGGTCAAACTTCCGAGCTAAGGCAATCACAGGGTCTTCATCATGCTCAACATTGATTGTTTGAAGATTTTTGTGGTGAGAATCTTGAGAATGATGAGTATTCGGAATATGAACCACAGTAGCTGTTTTTGTGTTGACATTTCAAGTCTACAACAAGACTCATCGTCAGGACAAATCCACAGAGGAGAGCAAGGAATAAGGGAATAAATAATGAATGGAAGGATGAGAAGTGAGAAAGGGCCGAACAGATAACCCTAAATTTATTTTTATTCTAAGGAGAAAATGAATAGAAAAATATTTTAAATTATTTTTATTAGAAATTGAAATTGTTATTATTAATAATAATTGTCACTACAATTTATATCAAGGATAATAGTCATTAATAAAGTTAATAATCTTTTTATTATTATGAGAATTAATTATTATCATTATTGGTAATAATTATGACTTATTACTAATAATGAAGTTAGTTAGTAATATCATAATTTTATTATTAACTTTATGGATTAATAATCATTATCCTTTAATAAAGTCAATAGTAATAGTAATTATTAATATCAAAATTGTTAATTAATATTGATAAAAATGTTTTAATTATTAGGAGCAATAATTACCAAAGTTTGGGTTTAATTATTAATGATTAAAGGGATATGCATGTTTTTTTTTAATCATCACTATTATCAACTTATATTATACAGAATAAAGTTAATAGTTATTATTAATGAATTATTAACTTTAATCTTGTAATAAGATATAAGTATTTTATTATTATAATGATGCATTGTTCCTATTATTAGTTACGGATAATTAAGAATGGAATGGAAGAAATATGGGAAGGTTGTGCAGGGGAAGATTTTTGATGGGATGAATGTGAGGAAGAGGGTAGGAGGGAGAGGCTTAATAGGGAAAAAAGTAAGGGGAGGAGGGACAATGGTTTAATCTTGGTTGTGAACTCTGGGGTCTTGAGTGAGTAAGGGGATCCAATTTCTACCTACTTCCAAACCCCCATCTCTATTAAGATTGTGAGGATGCTTTATAATTTCAAGAGCTTCTCGGATTTTTCGTTTATATTGATGCTTCTCTTTAGCGATTATCTTAGAGTCTTCATGTCAAATATGGTGACTTGTCTTTGCCGAGTGTTTTGCAAGTGCTGAAGACCTAGTTCTGCAATTTTTTATGTCGACGCCATGCCCTTTGAGTCTTATTTTGAAGGACCTTCCTGTCTCTCCAATGTCACAATCTCCACAAGAACACGTGACTTTGTAAACACCTTTTTGTTGGAGGTGATCCAAGTTGTCTTTAACAGATCTCATCTTATGTCTTATGATGGACAAACATTTAAAGGAGGTTTCAATTTCTTTCTTTCTGAGAACATTGGCAATTTTATCAGCGTCTCCTTGAATGAATGGTAGATAAGCTTTATTGTTAGAAGTTTGAGAGCTTGTTGCAGGGGGTCTTATTCCATTTTTGGTTCTAGCTCTTTTGATGGCCTTAATGATGTCCTTATTTTTATACACTATTCTTGTAAATTCCTTTCTTACATACTCAATTTGTTCTTCAACATGATTGGTGGATAATATTATAAAAGCTCTTGTGAAGAGGGTTTTGAGCACCCACATCTTTTGAGCTGGGTGATGGTGAGATTCCGCATGAAGGTAGTTATCAATGTGTGCTTTCTTTCTGAACACCTTGTGTCCAAAGGATCCATCTTTATTTCAAAGGAGGAGAATGTCCAAAAATGGGATGTTGTTGTTTTCTTCTACTTCCATTGTGAATTTTATGTCATTAGATATATTGTTAAGGTGGTCTAGAAAGTTACTCAACTCCTTGTCCCCATGAGGCCAATTTACAGTGAAATCATCCCGCATATTTACAGAGCCCCAAAAATTCATAAAGTAGGTGCACCCCTCAGACCCATTGTCAACACTATTGGGGCACCCACATATGAATTAGAAAAATATGTTGCTAGCAACTTAGCACCTCTAGTTGGCATGATCAATTCTTACATTAAAGACTCCAACCATTATATAAAGCTTATAAAGAAATAAAAGTTAGATCCTGGTGATAAGGTTGCGAGTTTTGATGTTGTCGAGCTCTTCACAAAGATCCCTTTAGATGAAGTTGTCCAAGTGGTAAAAGAGGGCACAGACCCCCAAACTGCAAAGCTTGCGGAAATATGTTTGTGTTCTACTTTCTTCACCTTCCAGGGTGAATTCTTTGAACAGACTCCTGGAGTAGGTATGGGATCCCCGCTATCCCCTATAGCAGCCAACCTCTTTATGGAGAAATTTGAATAGAAAGCCCTTGATACCTTCCCTATGAAACCTAAATTCTGGATTAGGTTCGTTGATGACACTAGTGTAAACTAGCCTCATGAGGACAAGGAGTTGAGTAACTTTCTAGACCACCTTAATATGTATATCTAATGACGTCAAATTCACAATGGAAGTAGAAGAAAACAACAACATCTCGTTTTTGGACATTCTCCTCCTTAGAAATAAAGATGGATCTCTTGGACACAAGGTGTTCAGAAATAAAGCACACACTGATAACTACCTTCATTCAGGATCTCACCATCACCCAACTCAAAATATGGGGGTGCTCAAAACCCTCTTCACTAGAGTTTTTAGAATATGAGACACCAATCATGTTGAAGAAGAAATTGAGTATTTAAGAAAGGTATTTGCAATCATTGGGTATAAAAATAAGGACATCATTAAGGCCATCAAAAGAGCTAGAGACAAAAATGGAATAAGATCCCCCGCATCAAGCTCTCAAACTTCTAACAATAAAGCTTATGTACTATTCATTCAAGGCGTCACTGATAAATTTGCCAAGGTTCTCAGAAAGAAAGATATTTAAACCTCTTTTAAACCCTTGTCCACCATAAGACATAAGGTGAGATCTGTTAAAGATAACACGGATCACCTCCAACAAAAAGGTGTTTACAAAATCATGTGTTTTTGTGGAGATTGTTACATTGGAGAGACATGAAGGTCCTTCAAAATAAGACTCAAAGAGCATGGATCTGACATAAAAAAAATAGCAGAACTAGGTCTTCAGTGCTTGCAGAACACTCAACAAAGACATGTCACCATATTTTCCTTGAAGACTCTAATATAATCGCTAAAGAGAAGCATTATTATAAACAAAAAATTTGGGAAGCTTTTGAAATTATAAAGCATCCTCACAATCTCAATAGTGATGGGGGTTTGGAAGTAAGTAGAAATTGGATTCCCTTACTCACTCAATACCCTAGAGTTCACAACTACGACTAAACCACTGTCCCTCCTCCCCTTACTTTTTTCCCTATTTAGCCTCTCCCTCCTACCCTCTTCCTCACATTCATCCCATCAAAAATATCACCTGCACAACCTTCCCATATTCCTTCCATTCCATCCTTAATTATTTTTAACTAATAATAGAAATGATGCATCACTATAATAATAAAATACTAATATCTTATTATAAGATTAAAGTTAATATTTCATTAATAATAACTATTAACTTTATTCTGTGTAATTTAAGTTGATAATAGTGATAATTAAAAAAAAATACCCTGCATATCCCTTTAATCATTAATAATTAAACCCAAACTTTGGCAATTATTGCACCTAATAATTAAAACATTATTATCAATATTAATTAACAATTTTGATATTAATAATTATTATTACTATTTACTTTATTAAGGATGATGATTAATAATCCATAAAGTTAATATTAAAATTATTATATTAATAATTAACTTCATTATTAGTAATAAGTCATAATTATTACCAATAATGATAATAATTAATTCTCATAATAATAAAAAGATTATTAACTTTATTAATGACTATTATCTTTGATATAAATTATAATGGCAATTATTATTAATAGTAACAATTTCAATTTCTAATAAAAATAATTTAAAATAATTTTCTATTCATTTTCTCCTTAAAATAAAAACAAATTTAGGGTTATCTAGTCGACCCTTTCTCACTTCTCATCCTTCCATTCACTATTTATTCCATTATTCCTTGCTCTTCTTTGCGGATTTGTCCTGACAATGAGTCTTTGTTGTAGACTTGAAACGTTGACACAAAAATGGCTACTGTGGTTCATATTCCGAATGCTTGTCATTCTCAACATGCTCAACATTTTTCATGGCTCTAGCCTTGGTCTTAGCTTTGGCATGAGGTGCATGAAAAGGTTCCATCTTAGAGGCCAAGAATTTTTCCTCAATCTTAGAAGCCCACTCCCGTGCTTCTACAAGGATCTTGAGAGCTTGTCTCCAAGCATGCATCCAAATTTTTCTTCAAAAGTATTAGTGTATTGTAGAAGAATAACACAATATTTTGACATGATGTAATATCCCCAATTAATTAATTTTGTTAAGAAGAATTCCCATTTTTGCAATTTCGGCAATTAAGAGATATTGGCATTAAAACTTAGGAAAAGTGGGTTGAGGAGACAAAACTTGATTTTTGATAAAGAGGAGGCCTCAAACATAGGTAAAAATGAGAAATTAAATTGTTGGTGGATGGTGGGGGCCACCTAAAAGGGAAATTCACACCCTTAGTCAACTCACACTTGTGGGAAAGGAGGGAGAAGGAGGAATTCAAATTTGGTGGAGCCCACAAGCGAAAGGGGCCAAGAAGCATAAATAGAAGGAGAGGACCTCATTTTTGGGGCTTTTGATAATTGGACATCTGAACTAGAGTTCTCTTGTGTTGTTTAGCACAAGGAGTTTCCGGGCAGAAATTCCAACTCCTACCTTGAGTGTCACCCTAGGGGAGTTGTAGGGAGTTTGTTGCAGGTATTGGAGAAGCAAATATCAAGTGCATCCATCAACAAGGCAGTGTTTCTCCAAGGACGCATAGGCAGTTTGTGGAGTTGAGTTGGGGCAACAAAATGGGCATTTGGTGGAGTTTTTGCAGGGAAATCACCTACCTGGAGAGGAGAGATACTTGGAAAATTTCCAAGGTTGGAGCTGTGATATTTTGAGTGAGATGAGATGCTCTAATTTGGGCCTTCGCAGGGGCAGTTTGATCATTTATGCACTAGATTGGGAGTTTCTTTTGTTGGGAGTTTGGGAGCTGGAATTCATCGGGTGATGAGGATAAAATTTCCCCTAGGAGTTGGGAGAAATTTGGGGGTGGATTTCAGCTCTATTGCAAGAGAACATTTATGTAGCTATTTGGCAACTAGTTGAGAGGAGTAAGCTTAAAATTGGGGTCTCGAGTGGTCTGTAAAATTCTCCCAAACGCTTTTTGAGTTTTTGTAGGTTTGGTGAGAGGTGTCCGGGGTTAATTTCGCAGAATTTTTTGGGCGGTATTTCTAGCAGAAATCAGTGTTCCAGTCAGTAACTAGCAGCAAAAATTACTAGAGGAGGGCGCAGCTCACTATGGGACCATTTCCACCACTTGGGTCCGTGAGATTTCTGGGTTTGGTTGGGATTATTGAGGAGAGGTGCCAGCGAAAATTTCAGGAGTTTCTGAGCACATTTGAGGAAAATTTCCCAATTTCCTCTCAGCAGCGGAGGCAAATTTTTTTGGGGCAGTGCAGAGCTTTGGTGGGCAGATCTTCTGGCACATGGGCATTCAATTTGCAACTTGGGTTTTTTCTTGCTTGTTGTAGCAAGCCCAAGTTCCTCTTTCTCTATCTATATTGTACTCATTCTTCTCCAATTAATAAGATGACCTAGATTTTGGTGCAATTTCCTGTGTTATTTGATAATTGTGTGTGGATGTAGAATTTGGTTGTTGTCCATTGTTTGTTACTGTTATCCACTTAATTTTCCCATTAGGAATATTACACTGGTATCAGAGCATAACCTTGGCTAGCTGTGGGGGTAGCCAACAAGATCATGGAAGATTTGGGCATGTATGCACTGTGACGGGTGAAACCATAGACAAACCCATGGCTCAAGGGAGAGTGAGTATGCAAGAACTCTGGGAGGTAGTCAACCAAAATAATGAGAAAACAAAGGAACTATGGGTCTAGTTGAGTAGCATGCCATGGGGTGAAGCCATTCACATCATACAACAGAGATCAAACCAAGTAGGGCGTATAGAAGATGGTGGGAAAAATAAACCTTACCCACTTTGATGGTTTGGCTAGGAGTTCTGTAAAAAAAAATGGGTTCAGGAACTGGACACATACTTTTGGCTAAACCCTGTGAGAGAGGTAGATGCCATTAGACATGATGCTTTTCACTTGGATGTAGATGCTATGGAGTGGTGGTATTGAGGGCTTATCCCTTTGGGACATGCATGTATAACATCCTACATAGAGTTCGCACAAAGGCTCATAGATAGATTTGACCAGAAGGACACCAAACCCCCTCATAGGGAGGAGTGGACAAAACAGGGCTAGTTAGAGGGTGAGGCCAAGACATGTTACTGTTGGTGGAGACCGGGCCTTAGATGTCAGAAGCCTAAGAAGGAGGTTGAGCATGAGGACACACACAATGGTGAGGAGCACGTTGATATACCTAGTGTGGTGTAGGAGTCACAATTGTTGGAGACCTCTTTGATAGCATCGGTTGACACCTTGGTGGAGAGAGCAGAGCCTACACCCAGAGATCCATATGTTGATGAGGTACCATCCCTAGATGAGGTGTTAGGAGTCACAGTGGTACCCAGAGCCACGACTGAGTTCCTCGATGACAGCCACCTTCAGCAATATGGAGAACACATAGGGGGACATGAGCTAGTCGTGGAGGGGCAGTCCGTGACTCATGTTGAGGCCATAGTGGAGGAGGACAAGTAGTCATCTTTTGGGCCAACCACTGATTTAGAGCAGAAAGATGCACAAACCATCAGTAGAGTTGTAGTACGTCCAAACAATATCTCTCTTCAGGCACATATAGACGGGGCTTGCAGCATTGCTAGGCTACCTCTGCATAGTGGAGAGAGAGATGCAAAATTACCTCGATAGATTTTATGTGTTGACCAGATCAGTGAGATGAGGCGACATAAGCTATGCAGGGGACAACATTCGTAGGATGGGGGGCTAGTTCAGTGTACGAGAGTTCATGCTTTTGATCCTTCCCTTGGGATTGGATGGTGAGAGATTCTAAGTTGGTACCCAATGGAGAGGGCTAGGCATATGGAGTTGGTCATGAGCCGGAGTGAGAGTTAGCAGGCGCATTCAGGCATCGGGGATACTGGAGGCCCATGTAAGCATTGGGATCCCGATGGGACTACCTACCATTTACCTGATACGCAGATTGAATACAACATTGGTGGCATAGTTGACCCAACAGTTGAGCGCATGTAATCACCAGGGGAGTTTCAGTCATCATCAGTGGCTAGTCAGTTTGTGAGGGGACTCCATGGGTCATCTTGGTATGTTGGTTATGCATGGGATCACAAGATGATCAACATACTCTGGCAGGAGTTTGTCGGAGGAGGTGGCATTAGCAGGCTACTAGACAGTGCCTTGTATGGGACTGAGGGTTCTCCCCAGTTATGTGGGGCACAATGGTCACGAAGGAGCGGCACAGTGGTCACGAAGGAGCAATGCAGTGGTGGCATCACCACTGGTACTTTGGGGGATTCACCTCTTGTGTCTCTCAGGGAGGATTTGGAGGCGAGGCCCATGCATCAGAGGGAATGGTGATGTGATAGTGGAGGTGGAGATAGCGATAGGGTGTGGGTTGGCGCGTACTTTCTCAACTTTAGATCATGGCATCCAGTGCTCTACAGGGACAGGTCGCAGTGTATAGTGGCATGCCGAGGAGTACAGGGATACTTGGTGGTATGCAGTGGCATATGGTGTAGCACAGTGGGCTCTTGGAGCATTGCTTCCAGGGAGACTTATGGACATGGACATTAGGTGTACCATTGGGTGCAACTCACCCAGGATTGATGGGGACATTGGTGAGCTTCTAGGGGTATTCTATATAGGATAGACAATTCTTTGATGGAGTTATCAGCAGGACCAAGACAAAGAGAGGGGCATCCATGGGATTACCTTTTATTGTCCATGCAGACTCTTGGTCATACCCTTGGTGACTTGCATGCTTATCACTTTCCTGTATGACTTACAGTTGCAAAGGACGAGGTTGCTGCCTGTTAATGCAAATAGTACAGGTAGCAAGACATTGGAGTCTCACCCTAGACAGTTCGATGAGACACAGTGTGTCATAGGCAGGAGGGAGACTCTCTAGTTGAGGCATTTGGTGGGTGCACGAGCTGATGGATACAAGCTTGGGGATGGTGTGGTCTACTGTTGAGGTAGCATATATTCCAGTCGTGGGATCACATTTGGGGAGGTGATTGCGAGGGAGCTGCATGATACACTTTCGATGAGGCGGGCCGAGGCATTACATAAGCACGAGGGACAATGGATGGTAGAATTCATCTACAGGAGGGTGTATAGACTCTAGGTAGTGTCTGGGTGTATCATTAGGAGTTGGGATAGAAATTTCACTGTGTGGTCTAGCAGGAGCAGGGAAGATTGGCATGTGTGGGACAAACTCTTGATACTTGGGGTCCACCTATGGGATACATACAAGGGTCAGAGATAAGGGCCGAGTGGGTTCTAGTGGGTAGCAGTACTACGCAGCGGTAGCTCGTGAGGTGTGGGAGTTGTGGACTCCCAGTATGGTTGGAGGATCCAGAGATCCGATTGGCGCGTGGATCACTCCATTTCTCAATGGGCAGGGTTACGATGGAGCGTGATCCAATTCTTTCCCAGGCTGGCACATGGGGAGTCGCTGAGACCCTCATCATATGGCGAGGCAGGTTGTTGCTCAGGATCGAGGCTGACTATGGAGTGGCGGACTTGAGCATTACCGAGTTGCTCTTGCAGGTTGGGAATAATGCTGATCGTGATAGATATAGCAGCCAAGAGTTATCGAAGAGGAGGATCCAATAAAAGCATGTTGGGTAGTCGGGGATGACCGTGGTGTCGCAATGTCAGCGAGATAGGCTCATTTTGCGACGGGCAGAGGATCCTGGCATCGAAGGGTTTAACAGTTTAGCTACTCGTACGGGTGAGCTTGTTTCCACAGGGTAAGGTCATCCAGATCTTCCATTGGGTTTTAGAGATTCGTTGACGGTGTGGGGGACTTCACTAGTGTGGTTGGGTGATCAACGAGAGGAGATCAGGGGAAGCTTATGTGAGCGAGGATTCAACCCCTCAGGGATTGGATTTCATCTTCAGGATTCTACTCTTGAAGCGCACAAGATGGACTATTTAGTAGAGTAATTTCACGAGGAGATTAGGATTTTATACTATCATGATGCTCTACTTAGTGGCAGTATGTAGAGTGCGTCTAGTGCCTATGCCGGGCTATACAATGAGTGGAGCAAGGGATGCCTCATGCTGATCAAGATGGCTTGGGATCCTGGTATTGAGGGATTTCCCCATGGTAGGACAGTGCAAAGATCAGGGATGACACAGTGGCACATTTGGGACCCTGGTATTGTTTGCAGTGACTGTATGGGTTAGCTAATCGAGAGGGTGCTTGTTCAGGCATTGCTTGAGGACAAGTAATTTTTGGTGGGGAGGACTGTAATATCACCAATTAATTAATTCTGTTAAGAAGAATTTCCATTGTTAGAATTCCGGCAATTGGGAGATATTTTGGCATTAAAACTTAGGAAAAATGGGTTGAGGAGACACCACTTGATTTTTGGTAAAGAGGAGGCCTCAAACATAAGGGAAAATGAGAAATTAAAGTGTTGGTGGATGGTGGGGGCCACCCAAAAATGAAATTCACACCCTCAGGCAACTCACACTTGTGGGAAAGGAGGGAGGAGGAATTCGAATTTGGTGGATCCCACAAGGGAAAGGGGCCAACAAGCATAAATAGAAGGATAAGATCTCATTTTGGGGGCTTTTGATAATTTGATCATTTGAACTAGAGTTCACTTGTGTTGTTTAGCCAAGACTACCAGTGTTGTTTAGCACAAGGAGTTTCCGGGCGAAAATTCTAACTCCTTTGATGAACCTTGAGTGTCACCCTAGGGAAGTTGTAGGGAGTTTGTTGCAGGTATTGGAGAAGCAGATTTCAAGTGCATCCATCAACAAGGGCGTGTTTCTCCAAGGACGCAAAGGTAGTTTGTGGAGTTGAGTTGGGGAAACAAATTGGGAATTTGGTGGAGTTTTTGTAGGGAAATCACCTATCGGGAGAGCAAATATACTTGGCAAATTTCTAGGGCTGGAGCTGTGATATTTTGAGTGAGCTGAGCTGCTCTAATTTGGGCCTGCATAGGGGCAGTGTGGGCATTTCAGCATCAAATTAGGAGTTGCTTCTGTTGGGAGTTTGTGAGCTAGACATTCATTGGTTGATGACGATACAATTTCCCTTAGGATTTGGGAGAGATTTGGAGGTAGCTTTCAACTCTATTGCAACAAATTTTTTTTGTAGCTATTTGGCAACCAGTTGAGAGGAGTAAGCTTGAAATTGGGGTCTTGGGTGGTCGGTAAAATTTTCCCAAACCCTTTCTGGGTTTAGTGAGAGGAGTCCAGGGTTAATTTCACATAATTTTCTGGGCGGTATTTCTAGAAGAAATCAATGTTCTAGTTAGTAGCTAGCAATAAAATTACTAGAGGAGGGTGTAGTTCACTCTGGGACCATTTCTACCACTTGGGTTTGTGAGATATTTCTAGGTTTGGTTGGGCTTATTGAGGAGAGTTTCTAGCGAAAATTTCAGGAGTTTCTGAGCACATTTGAGGCAAATTTCCTAGTTTCCTCCTGACAATAGAGACAAATTTCATGGGCAGCGCAGAGCTTTGGTGGGAAGATCTTTCGGTACATAGGCATTCAATTTGCAACCTGTGTTTTTCCTTACTTGTTGTAGGAAGCCCAGGTTCCTATTTCTCTATCTATATAGTACTCATTCTGCTCCAATTAATAAGATGACTCAAATTTTGGTGCCATTTCCTGTATTATTTGATAATTGTGTGTGCATGTAAAATTTGGTTGTTGTTCATCGTTTATGTTATTCTTATCCGCTTAATTTTTCCTTAGGAATATTACACATGATTTCATCAAGGATTTTTCTACTAACTTATCCAATCTTTCATCAAAGTCCCTTAATGTTTCATTATCTTTCTTCTTCATCTCATTGAATTGTTGTTAATAAGGATCTAGAATCCTTCTTAGTTCCCTATATTTTCATAAAAGTATCATGGAAATCTTTCTAGTACTTAATGATTTTACGATGAAGACTATTGTACCATGTCCTTGCATTTTCGAGTAAGAATGGAGAGAAAAGCTTCATCACGACATCGTCATGGCCATTGCTCACAAGATGGAATGAGAAGATAACATAGAATGAATTCAAGTGTTTGTCAATGGAAATGACTTTGTTGCCAGAAAACCTAGGTAACATCTTATCAAATTTCTTAGTCATATTGCAAGGGTAACCTTGAATTCCTAACATGTCTAGGGGTTTGAAGGCATTGGTAACTTATAGTTGCAAATCCATTGGAGTTACTGGTGGAGGATTGCTAAAAAGAGACATGACAAACAAAGAGTTATGAGGAACTTTCCTTTTATAGATCTTGTATTTTTGAATGGGTCTTTGCTTGGAATCTCCGACACTTGGTTCTCTTGATGTGGATTTTCCAAATGAGCACACTAGGTTAGGATCTGGTGTAATCTCATTGAAATCGGGTTGAAGCATAGGCTTCAAGTTTCCAAGGAGAGTGACTCAATTCTCCCCAACAATGGCGCCTGTTATTGCAAACTCTGGCACCCTAGTGCAAAGACTCACTAAGAAACCTAGATTGAGAGCTATAATGGGAGAGTTACCACCATCACCTCACAAACTACTCCCCTCATTTTTGTGGTTGGATATAATACACCACAAGGAGGCTTTTTTAGTATATCTTAGGGATCAAATAACCCAAATAAAGTTAGAATAAATGACCCCTAAAGGTTCTGTTACCACTCAATTTGGCAGGGGTCATAGGATGGGTTACCACGAGACCACTACTAGATCAAGGGGAAACAATGGGACAAGGACCCATTGTCACCTCACTCGACGTCCCCTGCTCTTTATGGAATTTCACCAATGGGAGGAGTCCCAGAATAAGGAAATCACTACGAATAATGAGACAATGATAGGATAGGTAGTGATTTCCAGAGCCCATTCACAAGAGAGACTCAAATAATAGGGTTTGCTTGCTTTAGAAGCAAGGTGAAGGGCTCTCTAAGAAAGGCTCAAGGGAGGTTTAGACTTAGGGATTAGAGATATTCCTAAAATAAAGGATGTCCTAGATCGAAGACTTTTCTATGAAAAAGGTTTCCAAGTGGCCTTGTGAGATGAGGAATGATGGAGGTATGGGACCACAAAGAAGCCCTAGGGGATCCAAGCAAGACCTAGGGTTCAAGATGATCATCAACAATATGACTAAGTCAAGCAAGGATGAGAAGAAAGGGTCAACGAAAGATGAACTTCCTTTAAGTTTTGAAGTGTAAAGACCATCAAGAAGACCCTTTACCAAGATGTTCAAAATGATTTTTAGGGTGCCAACTAGGGTTTGAGTTTTCTCACAATCTGACCGTTGAAATTGGCTCAAATTTAGAGGAGAGCTAGAGGAAACCTCAATGTAGAAGGCTGTCTAAGCCGTTTTGTGAGAGATCTTCGCTATTGCAATTCGTACCAAGCCCTAGTAGGCCATCTAGGTTGGATGCCGAATTTTAGAAAAAGGGAGAAAGAGGGGAAAAGGGGTTGATCACCAATTTGGCTTGGACTAGTGCCTTGTCCTTGGGCTATGGATTCTATGTGCTTCGAAATTTGGCCGAAATCGTCTTCAAGGAGTTTAAAAAATGATGCCTTAGCAAACACTTTCTAGCATTTACCCACCCAAGATTTATGGACTTTCATGGAAAGAAAACAAATTCTACTCCACTAGGAACATTCGTCTACTTGTTATCAATGAGTAACATGCACAAATTTGCATTCTAACATTCTTTTACAATGATATTCAACAATTAGGGCATGAAATAACAAGAGCTAGTTGCATAATTTCCACACATTAGACATCCTTTCATAAACAAAATTTCCTTAGCAAAATTTACTTCCAAGATGACAAGAGATATATCCAAATCCAAGATCAAGAAGATGGTTCCAAGAGAATGAAAATTTCAGCTTCCAAAAATATCGAAATACATCAAGTGATCTCCAATATACAATCAAGAGAAAGTGTGAAATTCTCTTTTAGAGAAAGCTAATCCAAGTCAAGTGATGATGAGAAATGAAATGAAACTCTCATCAATTTATATGATCCTTTAAGGGATTCGAATTGCCTAATTAGGCCTGATGATGCCCCTAAAAATAAAAGAATGTGCAAAATAACATCCCTTTGGTTATAAGCCCACCAAGTAGCTCCATAATACGAAAAATAAGCCCTCTCAAGAGGGCTGAAATGATAATACAATAGCTAGGAGGCCCATTGAAAGACCTAGTGAAGTCCCTCACGTGCCAAAATAAGTTCTTCAAAAATAGCGATGAAGGGGATGGCCCCTTGATCTCCAAGTAAGTGACCTGTGGTGCTCCCAAGTGGCTCTGGGGGCATAAAAACATCCTCATGGGTCTCCAACTGAATCAAACATGCATGTATCCCATCTGCAAGGGTTGGAACAATGATACAAGCCCTCCCTTTGTCTCCTACGGTGAAACAAAACCCCATTAGGGCCTTGGATCAATTGCCAAGTGTGTAGCCGACTGGGCAAGGTGATCCAGGTGCATTATCATCATCAAACAAATGGAACACGAGCGAGAAATGAATGATACTAAAGGATCCCATGGCAAGGCAATCTGCTCTCTATTGTAATGGAGGCTCATGGCTCTCAACGCACACCCTACAAATTCCATTAAGACCATCTGAAGCGCTTGGACCCCATATAGGGAGACCAAACCCCAAGATGAAGACACACCTGCAATCCTGTATAAGATCCAATGTGTCTCCTGACCTTCCAGTACAACAATTCATTAGTGAAAATGATCAAATTGTTGAAATGTGTAACTAGGTTTGGTCTTCATAATGTGTATTGTAATCATGATTTTATATAATTGATATTAAAGAGAATAAATTTATTATTGTCATTCTTGATGCATGGGTTTCATGCTCAAGATAAATTTATTTGTAGGTCAAGCACCCATTGATTGCTTCTAGGTTTGTCATAGGCTTTTGAAGTGAAAATATTCATTGTCATACATGTAAGACCCCTTTGGGCATGTTGTATCTTGTAAAGAAATTTTTTGTAAAGTCAAAAGTGTCATGAAGACTCTCCAAGACCTTGTCAAACAAGTCGGTCTACAAGAAGGATCAAGTCGGCCGCATGGACAACAATTCGACCTCCTAAGAAGCTTATATATAAGGGAAAAGGGAACCTTAGCTTCATTTGTGAGACATTCAATAAAGCAAGAAAGCAAGTTTGATCTCCTCAAGAAAGAAGACGGAAAAGGATGAAAATCAAGGAAAAGAAGAAAGAGAAGCAAGATTGAAGTTTTGGACCTCTCTTTCTCTCTCGTGTTAGGGTTTCTAAAGTAGCTGGTGGACTGAAATTGCAGAAGTTGTTGGGGATGTCGAAGTTGTTAGGAAGGCAAATTTGTTGCTAGCTTAGAATTGATGGAAGGTTGAAATTGCTGAAGTTGCTGGCAGTCGAATTTGCTAGGTCAAAGTAGCTGGAAAGAAAAGTTCATCAAGAAGGAGAAGTTTGACTTGGTCTCGAAGGGGTTTTTGATAAGTGTCTTAGGTCTTGAAATTCGTCATCTGAACATTCTATAAGAAGAGAAGAATTCTTGTGGGTTTTCCTCTCAAGAGGAGAGGTTTTGGCCTTGGCTTGCAGCCTACGTTTTGTGTCCTCTTGTCTCATTGATCTTCATAGATTGGTAGTTGTTTGATGCGAAGAACACTAATAATAATCAAGTGAAAGAAGATGCTAATCAAGTTAAGTAAAAATACATCACAAGCAGTTATCAAAGTAAGAGAAATCACCTAATCTAGCTGCCCCTAGATTTCTCAAATGTGAAAATTCCAAGTCCTAGATCTGGAATCCTACTGCAACAAAATGAACTACTTCTCCTACTTGTAAATTAGATTTAACAAGTTATTTTGCAAATTACTTCTGAAAACATTGAAGCAGTTACTGAAGCAACCTTCACTTAATTAAATTTATATGTGAAAATAGTAAACCGAGCAAGATAAATAACACCCACAGGACACCATTATTTTTGGACAAACGTCCCCAAAAAACCCAATGCGAGAAAACCGGTGATACAAATCTGAGAGTTTTATTATTAAGCAACAGTTATATTTGAATATATCTCTGTTTGTCTCACCGGACAAATCAGTTATAGAGAAATACTGACAGAGAAAAAATAGAGAGAATACCTCACTCTGCAAATCCCGACTGATCCGATAGCTGAACTGACGAAACCTCAACACCCTCTACGTTGCCTCTGCGCAGTAGTTGCGTATGCCTGCGTGGGGATTGCTCTGGAACTGCGTCACCTCCTTTGCTAGATTGATCTTCTCTCAGAAAATCTGATTCTAGCCCTCTCGGCTCAGAATCCCGATCTCCCAGCAAAATCTCCAACTGTAACTCAGAAACACCGCATTGCCTTTGGATGTGGCCTGCGTGGCCTTGCGCTACTCCCTCTGTGTCTTTCTCTGCCTCTCTGCTGATGATCCTTGGCCTAGAAGAAGATCCTCCTTCCAAAACTGCCTCTGCCCCTCAACTGCGCTGAAGAATCACTTAGATCTCGTTTTCATCTTGAGCACTGCTCACTTTAGAAAATTCGATCACTTGATCTTTTCGGTGTATTTTACAAATGACCATCAAACCTTCCTTTATAGTCTTCTCGTTGAGACTTCAATTATTGAGATTAGATCTCCAATCAATGGCTAAGATTACATTTAGACTTGATCTGTTTTTTCTAGAAGTTTCACCCACAGTTTAAATTAATACCCATTAATTATTTTAATTTCCGAAGTTAAACTTAGGGTCGTCATTAAAAATAATTAATTTATCAAATAAAACTGTTTCTGGCTATAATTTACCAAAACAATTTCTGGGTTATCTGTAATGCATGTGTCTAAGCCTCTCCACAAAATTTGAGAATTAGAGAACATTCGATGCTACCACAAATCAACACTCCCTCTTAGTGAGGAATGTGCTCTAACAGATATGCCCTGCTGCACACTGCTGTGATTCTGAAGCATCTCCCTCTGTGTTTCTCATGTCTGACATGATGCCCATCAATCACTGCGTTGCTGTTGCAACTATACGGTTGTTGATCATGCCACGATCATCACTGCATCTGTACTGCAACTTCCTCTCAAATGCTGCATCTATTGCTAGCACTGCCACTGTTAACACTACACTGCAACTCAGCTGCTGAGAGAAGCAACTGAAAAACATCCATGAATTTGGACAAGCTTTCAAGATGCATCTCGATGTTGAAACTTTGACTGCTGCTAGTCCCACATTGCCCCTCTGAAACACTACTTTGTGGCTACTCTGCACTACGTCCCTCTGCGCTGCTGCAACTCTGCTTTGCGCAACTCAAATTTAGCGTCGCTAACCACTGCATTTGTCGTTTTTGCACTCCTTTGCATCGAGTGAAAACTCCTCCAGCCTGCTACTGCTGATCTTGGGCACCCGTAGCAAGGTTATGATCTGAGAGGTGGACTCCTCAAGGATCCTGCCCAGCTGAAGTTCTTGCGAACTTACAACTCAATATCGCCCCATCTCCCTCCTGGAGATGCGTGGGCAGTCATGGCATACTCATCCTCAATGATCTTCGCGGTCGTAGTCTTCAAATCGTGCTTTCGTCCTTGTCCTTTTTCTTCAAAGGACACTGGGTAGTGTATAGACCAAGTTCACTACACCTGAAGCACTTAATCTTCGAGACGTCTTTCTTACGTCTCCGCTGCTCCTGCTGCGCTTTGGATGTGAGGGCTGCATTTTCTTCCTCCTCTTGCTTCATCTTCGATCCACTGCCACTTGTTGAAAACTATAACTAAAATCAGTGTTCATATTGACTATGTAATTATGTATTTATGTAAAGAAGAAGACAAAGATAATAAAATATATTTTTGTTGTACTTGCTTCACGGGTTTCATGAGCAAGATTTTATTATAGATAGACTTCTTCTTGATGTCTACTAGGGTTGTCTTTTGGTCATAAACATAATCAAGTGTCATGTATACAAATGCTCCAAGACCTTGCTATAAAACTATGGAAGAATGGCTTAAAGACAACCCACATTCAACGCTGGAAGATAAGCTTAATGATGCTCACAGATACCTCCATCAACGCTGGAATTAATGCACTTCAAGTCGGCCTAATGTACAGTGATGAAGTTGGCTTACTAGCTGGCTGTATGGTCGGCCTAAAGACAGGTTCTGTGCCATATATATATATATATCTTGAACCTGCGGCTCATTTGACATCAAGTAGATTGCGGATTGCTCTGAAGCAGATTGCAGATACACCTGTGGTTGATGCAGATTTAAGAGAAGATTAAAGTGCGGTTTAAGGACAGAGTTTCAGTGCGGAATTCTCTGAGGTAATTACAGTGGGAAGAAGTCTGAGACTAGTACGGATTCATTTGTGGTAAAGGTGCGGATTTCAGGAAGGATACAAGTGTGGATAGATTTGAGATTCCACAGCGTGATCAAGCATAAAGTGTAGACCTGTTTCATGAACTGTTAAAGAAGTGAATGCTAATATGTGTGATAAAGTTGTGCGGTCAATACTACAAGAAGTGCAAATGATTCACAATGATACGATACATCTAAGTTAAAGAGCTAAAGTCTGATATAAGGGTAGAAAGAAGGTAAATCTGTGATTTACCTTCCTATCTTCAGTTGACAAAAGGAAAGCAATATATCTCAAGTGAAACAAGAAGAAGTATGTTGATAACCGAAGACTAAATCAAGGAAAATATAATTAGAGACCGAGTTCTCTAATGGTGGTGCAAGTTAGTGCAAGTTGGTGCAGAAGAGAAGGATCAGCATTGTGAGCATACTATGAAGCATTGACAAGGTCTTGGAGGCTTTCCTAGGTCAAGGGTCTGAGTCTTGGTCATGGTACTTGTCATTTGAAGATCTATAAGAAGAATTCCTTACGGGTTTTCCTCTCTAAGAGGGAGAGGTTTTTCCATGGCTCTAGGAGCCTAATTTTTGTGTCTCGTGTATTTTGATAATTGACTTGATGAAAGACTAAATAAGCTAAGGAAGAGAGGACATAAGTAACTCAAGTAAGCTCACAGGTAATTATCAAGAAGAGAATTTGAATTAATCACCAGCACTCCAAAATTCTCAACATGGTATCAGAGCTAAGGTGCTGAACACAATGACTACTTGACAAAGAAGACACTCCAGGAAGCGAAGATCAAAGTTTGGGTTGAAAAGTCAAATTAGTTTGCAAGGAAGACTCTCAAGCTATTTCAAGAAAGATCTTCTATCTCATTCAAAGGATCAACTCATTCAAGAAAATAATTTGTGCCATCAAAGATCTATATTCAAAGACATAGTTGGAAGAAACATCAACTAATGAAGATACCCTTTATCATCAAGGATCCAAGAACGCCTATAATGGAGTTTTCAATCTTAGAAGAAGCTCCTGACTTCATCTTCATCATCATCATCATTAAGGAAGCTGCAACTCACTCTACTCAAGTAAGTATCTATGACCTTACTAATTATGTCAAGATGACTTATTGTAAAGATAGCAACAAATTGGTTGGGTCATCAAACTTTAGTGCTTGGAAGAAGAGGACAAATTTGAATCTAATTGAAAATGAAGTTATGGACTACATCGAAGGATCTACAATTCAACCCTCAAAAGAAGATTCTCCTGCTCATGCCAAGTACATGAAGGGAGAGATTAGAGCCCAAAGGATTCTCATAGAATCCATTAAGGACTCACTCATTCCCTATGTATCAAAACTAAAGTCTGCTAAAGAAATATATGAGAAATTGGTGGAGCTATTCTCTGTGAGTACTGCAGGAGAAGCAATCTCTCTGAGACAAGAACTATACAAAATGAAATTGTCAAGAGAAGGAATCTTTTCATACTTTATGAGGATTTCTGAAATAAGAGACCAACTGCAGGAACTGGGAGAAGTAATGTCTGACACTAAGATGACTACAGTAGTGTTGAATGCTCTACCAGAAGAATGGGGAAACTTCACTTCAAGTTTATACAGGAAGAAAGAAGCAACACCATTGCATGATTTATGGTCTATATGTAAAATAGAGGAAATAAGATTGAAAGCCAAAGCTGATACAGGATCAAGTGAAGGGAATCAAGCCTTTGCAGCGATATTGTAAATTTTTGTAGATGTTCTATGCTTGATGCAACTTTACTTTTTATCCCCAATATCAACCAGTAATCACATAAACAAGAAAGTAAAATGATGACAGAACATACCAGTAGATCGACAGAAGACAAGCCAAAAATATATAAGTGTGTTGGTGCATTACGATGGTCAACAGGATGCTTCAACCAACAAAGTCTCAATACGGTCAGCCAACCAGAAGTGTCACACAACCCTCTCGGACAACAAGATCAGTCAACCCAAAGTCAATGCTGTCACAGTCAACGCAAAACATCAGCAACAAAAAGTCAACGCAGTCCGGTCAAAGTCAACGTTCAACCTCGATTTTTGTGCCAGAAAATGCGGACTGTAGAAATCGAAATTTTGATCAAGATTTGGGTCAGTTTGACCAAGCGTTGACCAAAGTCAATGCTGGTCAACTCTGCATTGAAAAACCATACGTCAGAAAAACAGAATCTTCTTGCTGCGTTTTCCCACGTGAGGAGAAGAGACTCCAATAAATGATCAAACCAATCAGATGAGGAGACAGAATGTGATGTGATGGATGAGTTGAATGTGATAGGACTCAAAAAGAGTCTCATACCAACCCGAAGTCAGTTGGAGGTCCGAAACCTCACTAGAATTGATCCCAGATCATGTGGTTGGACACGTGCCATCCTAGACTTAGAGAGTATGACCATCTCCGATGCGTCCATCGGTCTTTGCTATTGGTCTCTAGCTTTTCCCACCTCACTGGCCAAATGAGAGGTACTTCCCATGAGTCCGGGACTCAATGGGTAGGATGCATACGGGGCACAGATCATGAGAGGTGAACCAACTCAACATCATAACGGTGGGGTAGAAACACCACAAGTTTCGGCAATCCTAGCCCCGTGAGTGCTTATAGCTTCGAGAAGCTATCCCCAAAACCCGCCCAGAGCTCATCGTCCAACAGGAACCTCAACATAGGGTCGTTCCACGATTCCAAGATTCTCACGGAAGGTTAGGAACTTGACCTTCCCCAGGGGCTTTGTGAGAATGTCTGCGACCTACTCATCAGTTCCTATATGATCGAGCCTTACGTCGCCTCGCTGTAACATATCCTGGATAAAGTGGTACCTGATATCAATATGCTTGGATCGATCGCGGAACACAGGATTCTCGGACAACCGAATCCCACTCGGGTTATCACAGAGTATCACGGTGGTATCTAGCACATGCCCGAACAACTCACTCAAGAGATTTCACAACCAAACTGCTTCACAACAGGCCATACTCGCTGCAATGTATTCGGCCTCCGCAGTGCTCAAAGCCACTGACTTTTGCTTCCTGCTCATCCATGATATCGAAGTAGATCCAAGTGTGAAGCAGCATCCCGATGTGCTCTTACGATCCACCACACTGCCAGCCCAATCGACATTAGTATATCCATGGAGTGTCACACTCTCGGTAGTGTATCTCAGCCCATGGTTTATTGTGCCCCGAAGATATCTCAACTGATTGTTGGCACCAACCTAGTGAATGTGATGAGGTTCAACCATATGTTGACTCAAAGTGTTCACTGCAAAACATACGTCTGGACGGGTGTTCACTAAGAACATTAGGGCCCCTACGAGTTGACATACTCAGTAGGATTTGCTAGCACAGGCCCAACAGCGCTGCCACTCAACTTCTTAAAGTTGAGCTCCATCGATGTCGACATGGACTTACAATCCACTATTCCAAATCTTTCTAGAAGCTTTACAATATATTTTCCTTGAGAAAGGAAAATCTCACCAGGTCTTTGCCAGACGTCCAGGCTTGGAAAGTAATGCATGAGTCCTAGGTCCTTCATCTCAAACTCCGTAGCGAGCTTCCTGTTACACTGATGAATGATAGGGTCAACACTTGTTAGGAAGAGGTCGTCCACATACAACACCAGAATGAGAGGCTTTTCTCTATCAACCTTGAAGTAAAGGTTAGGATCAACATTACTACGAGTGAAGCCCAACTTCATCAGGTAGCTATCTATCCTCTCGTACCAAGCTCTGCGTGCTTGCTTCAACCCATAGAGGGCTTTCTTCAACCTGCAAACATGGGTGTCTCGATCATGGACTTCGAACCCCAGAGGTTGCTCCACATACACCTCTTCCTTTATCGCACCATGCAGAAATGCGGTCTTCACATCCATTTGATGAAGATTCCATCCTTGCGTAGTAGCAAGGGCTATGATAGATCGAATGGTGGTATATCGGGCCACAGGTGAAAATATGTCATCATATTCTATGCCTTCCTTTTGAGAGAAGCCACAGGCAACGAATCTTGCCTTGAACTTTTTAGCACTACCATCAGATCCATGCTTGATCTTATAGAGCCATTTCGAGGTGACAACTGCTTTGCCCTCCGGTCTCAGAACCACATCCCATACATCATTCTTCATATTGGACTCATATTCTTTGTGCATAACATCCTTCCAAACTTGATGCTTTACGTCTTCTTCAAAAGATCTAGGCTCAGATTGTACGATTGTATTCATGGCTGCTAGATACCCTTGATATCTATTCGACTTCTTGCTTTCATGGAATGTCCCCCTTGGGGCCATATGTCTCTCGGCATCCTCGAGAGTGTCCCTGAGCCATGATGGTTTTCTCTTCATTGAAGGAGGTGGATCAATAGGGTCCATCAGTCCTTCAACATCAGACATTGTCTCATCCTTCGATTCTTCTTGATTTCCAAGCCTTGCTTCATGATCTTCCTTAGATCTCGGAAGATTGACTACTTTCCTCAGGGAAGCATCTTTGTCAAAGGTAACATCGTGGCATATCTCCACTTCCCTTTGACCAGGCACATAGACTCTATAGGCCTTCGAAGTTTCGTTGTAGCCCACAAACATTCCTTTCTTCCCAGAAGCATCCAGCTTGCTCCTCTTCTCCTTCGATACATGAAAATAAACAGGACATCCAAAAACTCTAAAATGTGAGACGTCAGGTTTCTTACCAGTGAAAACCTCTTCGGGAGTTTTGGAGTCCAGAGTGAAATGCGGGCATTGGTTTTGTATGTACACAGCAATGTTTGCAACTTCTCCCCACAGAAACTTCGGAAGACCTTGGTCACATAGCATGGCACGGGCAACTTCCACAATGGTCCTGTTCTTTCTTTCAACAACGCCATTTTGCTCAGACGTATAAACAGTTTTGGTCTCCCTCTTGATGCCATCTTCTTTGCAAAAGTTATTGAACTCGTTCGTCTCATATTCAGTGCCATTATCGGTCCTCAATATCTTGATCTTCTTCCCTGTTAGATTTTCCACCAAGGCTTTGAAGGTACGAAACCACATGAAAGCCTCATCCTTCTTCTTCAAGAAGTATATCCAAGTTTTGCGAGAGAAGTCATCTATGAACGTCATATAGTAAGAACATACTCCCAAGGATGTCACGAGCAACATACTAGATAGATCAGAATGTACCAATTGCAAGACATCAGATGTCCCCTTGTATGCTTTTCTTCGGCACAACCCTGACATACACCTTCATGATCATTTGTGAACTCGGGCATCCCTGTCACCACCTTCCTTGCTTTGGGAGGGATTTGTAGTGAAGGTGTCCAAACCAACGGTGCCATAGTTCAGTTTGTCGGATAGTATCACATGCCATCACTCCTAGTGGACTTCCTCCAACCTAGTAGAGTGTATCAACTCTAAACCCAATCGTGATAGCTTCCTTGAAACTCTTCTCCTAGATACGCACCTTCCCATCAATGAATGCCACATTGAAACCTTTGTCTTCCATGGCTGAAATAGACACAAGGATCTTCTTCAAATCAGGTACATATATTACATCTTGCAAGTGGAGGACTTGACCTTGAGAAAAGTGGAGGGTCACAGTCCCTGTCCCTTTCATGAGATATGTGGCATTATCTCCAAGGATAATTTTCAGATTAATATCCTTCTCAACCATGTCAGAAAGTGCTTCCTTGAACCTAGTGATGTGCCTTGAGGCACCACTATCAATCAACCAGACATCCATAGTGTCTGGTGGAGATGCAACAGAGAGGGCAGATACAAGAATGAATTCATTTCTTTTGTCATCAACAACATTAGATTCCTCATACGTGGAATTGCTCGAGCTTTTGTAAGGTTGCCCATTTCCACGAGAGGGAGCCTTCCTTTTTCCTTTGAGCCTGTTGTTCCTTTGATTGCCATTCCTTCGATTGTTGTTGTTGTCATCATCATCGGGAGAATCCTTCTTGAAAGGGCATTCTCTAGCATAGTGGCCGGTCTTGTGACATGTGTAACATTTACCTTTCTTCCCTTGGGCCCCTACTCTTCCTTTGTTCCTCGGACCACCAAAGTTCTTCTTAGCACGAGCAGTGAAGGCAACATTCCCTTCATTTTCATATTCCTTCATCCTTGTCTCTTCTTGTACGCATCTCTATAGTACTTCTTTAAAATCAGGTATCACATTGTTATTGAGAATGGTAGTATTGAATACATGCCATTCGGATGAGAGACCTCCAACTGCGGTGAGAACCATTTCTCGATCAGCTATTGTCTCCCCAATAGCCAAAAGATTATTTCTGATTTCAGTCAACTTCAAAAAATAGGATTGAACGGATTCATCTCTCCCTTTCTTTAGATTCTTCAGTTGATTCTTAAAGAAGAGGACTTGATTTTCATTGTTGGCCTTGAACATGTTGACCAACTTATCATACATCTCCTTGGATGTGTCCAACTTAGATATGTAGGCAACCAGACTCTTATAAATTGAGTCTCTGGTCATCAGCTTTGCTTTGATTTCTCCCTTCTTATACTTTGACTTGGTGGCAGCAGGTGCAGAGGATGGAGGCTCTTGGATTTTACCTTGCACATAGTCCATGACATCTTGGTCTTCCAACATAGGATCCAATGTCATCTTCCAGGCATGGAAGTCTTCCTTCCCAGTTAATTTGTCATCAGCTTTAAAGCCATTATAGTTTGAGGTACCCATGCTCTTCTTCGGTGATTGCTACAAACTTGGGCTTTGTCTTCACCTCAGCTCTGGTACCATGTAAATTTTTGTAGATGTTCTATGCTTGATGCAACTTTACTTTTTATCCCCAATAACAACCAACAATCACATAAACAAGAAAGTAAAATGCTGATAGAACATACCAGTAGATCGACAGAAGACAAGCCAAAAATATATGTGTGTTGGTGCGTTACAACGGTCAACAGGATGCTTCAACTAGCAAAGTCTCAATACGGTTAGCCAACTACAAATGTCACACAACCCTCTCGGATAGCAAGATCAGTCAACCCAAAGTCAACGCTGTCACAGTAAATGGTCAACGCAAATCAACAACAAAAAGTCAACGCAACATGGTCAACCTCGATTTCTATGCTAGAAAATGCGGACTGCAGAAATCAGAATTTTGACCAAGATTTGGGTCAGTTTGACGAAGCGTTGAACAAAGTCAACGGTTGTCAACTCTGCGCTGAAAAACTCTAGGTCAGAAATGTTAGGATATTCCGACACATAGGAAATAATTAAGTATAACTTGGTCTAGTGTAGAGTTAGGTAAAGTGTGTTTCTTTACTATGTACAATTGTAACTTATAAACCGACGGTCACAATTTGTAGTGATTCGACGGTTCACTCTCTCCTCGGTATTAACGACACTTGATCCATGGCTTAACACCCGATTGGTCCACGATCTCTATTTAAAGAGCAAGGAGGGTCATTTGTTCGGTAACTGTTATGAGAGAAACATATGTAACTTTTCTTTTTATATTAATAAATTGCCTGAAGTGGTCGCGTTGGCTCAGGCCGTGGATTGTTTCCCTCTTTGAGGGTTTTAACCACGTGATATACTGGTGTATTGATTTGTGATTTATTCGTGAGTCGTGACCTTTGGTGTTTGATCTAAGGAAGTTACCTTGTAAATTCCTACATGGTATCAGAGCTATTTTGAAGGCGGCATCCGTTGTTGATACAAATCCGAAGCCGGTTTGACTGCATGCGACTGTCGTTTTCTAGATCTACTATTTCTGAACCTTTTTGGGCTTGGAGAACGGCTCTGTTGTGTCCGGAGCGTCTGTTATAGTGAGGAACTCCTTTCGTTTCATGCAAAAAGGTTTCCAGTTGCCCAAGTTATGTCATTTTAGATCTGGAGGTATAAAGTATCTATTTTGCAGTTATATTTATTAATCATTTTGTTTATTTCGGTTCCCTTAGTTTATTTTGGTTTATATTTTTTCTATTGCCGGATCTATACCCTCTTCTCTGTGTATGCTCTTTGCTCTGCGTTGTGTGCGATCTTGGCAAATCAGAATCAGGAAGACGAGATTTTTTTTGCTACGTATGCTCTTTCCCCACGTCTTTATGACTTCTCGGGAAATCAGAAATAACAAAAAGGGATAGTTGCCGGTAAGGCTAACCGAAAATCTAACATTCTACCATAAGGGTAGTATTTTCATTTTTTTTTGTGCTCGAATTTTTTGTTTTTTTGTAGGAAAAAGCATGCACACCGAAGAGTAAAAAAAAAAAAAAACTCCTTCCTTCTTTCAAACAATTACAAAATCCTTTTAATAGCTCACTTGGTGTAAAGTTAGTTTATGAGAATAGAGGTCTTGGGTTCAAGTCTCTTTCTGAAGCTTCTTTTTCTAAAAAGGTTTTTGTTAAAGGGGCGGGATTTTTTTTAAAAAGTAGAACTTCATCATCAATTTTCCACCATTCCTGTAACTATTCAGGATCTACAACTCAATTTTTTCAAAAAGCCATAAGTTCTTCATTCGAAAGCCGTTTCTCGAGCCGTTTTTTTTTAATCGGCCTAATTTTTCAAGATCTTTCCATTGGAGCAGTTAGATTTAGCCCTTTTCAGTTCGATTTAAAAAAAAATGGAAAGTGCTTGCCCGACCAATTATTTCCAATGGCTACCTCACATGGTAGATTTACTTAGAAGTAAGGGCTTTATAGAATGGCCACAGGACAAGAAACTAAACCTACCGATGGAGATAAAGCCACTGAATGGGAAAATAAACAAGATCAAGCACGAGGGTTGATAGGAATGTCCATTGCTCAAGATCTTCGATTTCATATCCTTAAAATTGACACCCTTGATGAAGCCCTGAAAAAGTTAAATACTGTTTTTGGCATTCAAAATCAAATCAGGGCCCACCAGCTTGAAAATGAGTTGCTTACTTTGGACCCTGTTGTCGCATAGAATGTCTAGGCACCGCGACAACGGCTTAGATCGGGGGCTGTCACCCTGATCCCCAATCTCTCTATCTAAGCTGTCTCCTTGCAAGCTAAGGGAGGTAGACCCTAACAAAAATGAAGGAAAAGAACTGGTTGAAAATCAACCAATTTAGGAGACACAACTAGATAATCAAATACTTGTTGAGATTTACGAGATTTTATCAATCCAATTAGATTTAGAAATTTAAAACCAGTGCCTTATGGAATCAAAAAATATCCCGTTATAAAAATAAAGTCAAGTATCTGATATGTAACTGCTCCTATGAAAAATAAATTTACCACAATGATATTCAATAAGACGCGCCGAAATTATGCATTAAAATACTTTGAAACCACAACAATGTTATCATGAGATGACCATCAAATTGAAATGCCAGAACTTTGCAATGTTTTCAAATTTATGATGTTCTAAATAACCCAATCCAGAAATTAAAAATTTTATATAGTCAAACTTAGGATAAAAATTTAAAAGCTCACTTTGACTGTGAAATAAAATGTTTTTGAGAATTTCTTAAGTTGAAAATTTAGAAACTTTTTGGACATTTTTAAAATTTTTATTCCCTTTTTATTTTTTTTTATCTCTAAAACTAAAAGATTAAAAATCTAAAATAAAACAAAAATATCTAGAACAAATATATATACATCTAAAGTTAAAGTAAAAAATAAAATCTAAAAAAAAAAAAAAATGAAATCCTAAAAGTTATGAAAATTAAACTAAAGTCCTAAAAGGCAAATTTTTATTTTTGTTTTTGACTTTTTCTAAATCTTAAAAATAAAATAAAAAATTGAAAATCTAAAACAAATTAAAACTAAACTAAAACTAACGTTAATTCAAAACTAAAATCCTAAATCTAAAAGCTAAGAATTAAAAAGAAGTGAAACTTCTAAAAAAATCAACGCTAACCAAAATCCAAATTAAACTAAACGTTAAAAATTTTAAAACCTAAAATCTACGAACTAAAAAACTAAAAATTAAAAACTAAAAGTTAATAAAATATCAAATTAAACCTAACACTAACACTAAACCCTCTAACACAAAAAATGAATCCGAACAAAAATATTTAAATGCATGGACACGAAGTTTCGTGGTTTATTGTGTGCGTTTGTTTTATTTGTGTGCAGGTCGACAGGCCAAGGGGGAGACGACGTGAGGAAGAGGCTGTCGATAGTGGCTAAGGAGCGGGAGATAAGAGGGGCGGTAGACAGATAAGGAGCTGGCTGCGGATGGCTTGAGGAGAAGCTATGCAACGTGAGGACGACAAGGGAGATGCAAAGGAAAAGGCTGGACGACGGGCAGGGAGGCTCGACAATAGAGATGAAGGGACGACGGTTTAGGAGGAAATAAATGGAGGGCAGAGGCAGAAAGAGGATGGCAAGGGAGAAAGGCAAGACAGGGGCAACGTTTTATGCAGGCAGGATGTAAAGAAAACCTAGTACACTTAAAATTCGTCGAGCAGATTTAAACTTTTCCCATGTAACCCAGATTTTAGAAAATTGATTTAGATGCACCTGAGATTAACAAAATACATTCAGATCTGCCAGCAAAAACGATCCTGAGGCCAAATCTTACCCTTTGGGGGTTAGATCTGACTCAGATCCTTAAAAAAAAAATGAGAATCCCCGTGCAAACCTGCAAAAAACCAGAACAAACCCAAAACTATGCACAAAAAATTAATAAACCCTTACACCCTAGACAAAATGTACAAATTTACAATGCTAATTTACAAATTAGAGACTCTCATGGTCAGATTTAAACCCATTTCAGCACGATTTAGAAGATAGAAAATTTTAAGAGAGGCACAAGCTTTAGAAGACCCTGTAAAAACACAATTTCGTAAGATAGCTTTGAGAATTTAGAAACAATGAGCTTTTTCAGATTTACGAAATCTGAGAGTTGGCTGGTCTAACTGAAGACTTCCCCAAATGCTCAAACCTTAAAAAGATTTCCTGCACACTTAGATCTGAAATTTAGATTGATAAAGATTTAAGAAAATAAACATGAGATCTTTCAGAAAAATAGATAACTAGTCTTTCTGTCAAATAAAAAATGTTATTTTATGAACCCAGAAAATTGCACAAGATACCTGTATGCAGATTAATCCATGAAGGCCATCAACCATAAAAATGCCAAATAAAGTAGTAGAGTTTAGAGATAAATCACCACATAGATCTGGAAAAGGAACACCAAAGTTTGTAACCCCAAATTCTTTATGCTTTATTCATAAAAAAAAAAATTACAAGAGTTTCCAAGAACAAGTGCATGATTCAAAGATCGGATGCAAATGTCACATCAAAACCTCTAATTTATAAGACAAAATCTCCAACGGCTAGTTCGGTTGATCCATGTCAAAATAAGCTCGACCGTCGAAAAGATTTGATCATCTTTTAATCTGGACCGTCGAAATTATAAATTTGAGGAAAAACGAATTTATGATTTAATTCCATTTTAACTAACTCAAAAATAATATTTTTGAGTTAATTACCTCAAAATTTTGACTTTGACTTAACCACCTAGGCCCAAGGGTCCAAAATTTCTTGAAATTCTCAATATTCCCTTGGTATGGGACCTTTAAAAATTCATTTTTTAAGGACCAACGAATTTTGCCTTTGAAGAATTTTATATCCACCTAGGACCTAAAATTAATTAAATTTCTGGCTTAAGATTTTTTAATTAATTTGACCAGAAAATTTAATTAATTGACTGAGAGGAGATTTAATTATTTTTTCCAACCCTCTTTACATAAGATAAATACATTTAGACACATGAAGGGGGAATACCCATTCGTATAGACCCTCAAATAGGTACCCAATTTTGCTACTCAAAACATGATTTAGTAGACCAAGTAGCTTGTAATAAAATAATCTAGCCAACTAGCTAGGATTATTCCCAAACTACTTTCTCAAAGACTCGATAGAAAACACTAGGACTCCTTAGCATCTTGATGACAAAATCCACCCTAGCTTTGGGGTGAGGCTGGAGGGGAAAACTCTGCCGATCATTTGTGTCGAAAAACACAAGTAAATTAGTGAGACAAAAAACCTCCTACGATAGAAATTGTCACCAACATACTAGGCTTACCTAGGTTGTTACATACATGACGGTCTTACTTAGATCATTTACATCATAAACATGCATAATGGGTTTACATCATTTATAAAAATGTCGGTTGTCGATGAAATCTGAATGGCATGAACCTCGAACATAATAAGTCCCATTTGAAAAAATGGGGGTGTACTGCTATGGGGTCGTTGACAAAGAGTGGTTAACATCTGGCTCTACTTGGGGACACGTTGCTTCATTGAAGGAATGTGAGAATCCAGAATCTGCATCCAAGCAACACACAAAATTACATTAGTAGTGTCCATCCAAATATCATCATATAACATTAAGCACATGAAAAATAGAAGCTCTTCTAACATTTATTATTCTACTTGACATGAAAAGTAAATCTAATCTAACTACATAAATGAAATGCTGAAAGGACAAGGAGTAGAGTTAGAAATACAATACAGAGGATGCCCAATGGCATCAGATGTCATCTTTGAAGAACAACTTGAGCAGTTGGCTATTCGCAGGTAACTGTAGTGGTTCGCCTTCCAACGTGCTCAAGTGAAATGAGTTTTGTCCAACAATGCCTCTGATAATATAAGGTCCTAGCCACAAACTGTCAAATTTCTTGTTTTCTTCGAGCTTTTCATTTTTTTGGTTCCAAAGTAATACCATATCTCCCACCTGCAAAGATCTAGATCGAGATGATTTATCAAAGCTTTTCTTAATGTTAGATTGATTCTTACACATATTATCTAAAGCTTTCCTACGAGTTTCATCCAACTCCACAATTTGATCAATTCTATTTTGAACAGCATCTTTATCAATGGAAAAATGTTGAAGGAGTTGGTAAGCTGGTAATTTAAGGTGAACAGGCAAAGTTACATCCAAGCCATAAACTAATTCAAAAGGACTTTTACCAGTAGCTTTCTTTTTAGTAATTCTATCCGCCCACAAAGCATACTTGATTTTGCTATCCCAAGATCGCTTATTATCTCCTACTATCTTCTTGATAATGGTTATAAGATTTTTATTACTTGTTAAGCTAAGCCATTACCCTGAGGATAGTAGTTAGATGAATGGGATAAAGTAATGCCATACTTAAAACAAAAAGATAAAAATTCAAAAGAACTAAAGGCCTTGGCATTATCAGTAGTGATCTTGGCAGGGACACCAAATCTAGTAATGATTTGATTTTCAATAAAGTCCATAATGACCTTTTCATTGGCATTCTTAGCAGGAATGGCTTCAACCCATTTTGTAAAATAATCAGTCGCAGTTAAGATCCAGGAGTAGCCATTGCTAGAATTTTCATGGAATTTCCCGATGAAATTTAGATCCCAATGCTGAAAAGGTGCCTCAACAACCACAGGTTGAAGGGGCAGGGCAGCTAGCTTGTGCTTCCCAGTGAATAGTTGACAGGCTTGGCAACTTCTAACAAATTTATGCACATCTGAAAAAATCGAAGGCGAAAAATAACCAGCGCTCAGAATTTTGTGGGCGGTAGTTCTAGCAGCATAATGACCACCACAAAATCCTGAATGAAACTCAGAAATCAACCTTTTAGACTCAATTTCATCAACACACCTAAGTATTATCCCCTCAGGATTTCTCCATCCAAGGCCATCCTTCATGAGACAATACTTAGTGGCTTTTAATCTAAGAGCCCTTCTTCTATGAGCAACTAAATGGTTAGGACATGTAAGATTTAACAAATAATAAATAATGTCCTTATACCATTCATGCTCTCCTAACCTTTGCAGCTCAGGCGAAGATGCATCATTTAGACAGATCAAACCAAGCGCTTTCTCATTACCTTCAGTCATCATTTCAGCCAAACTTTGACTTTTGACTAACTTGGTGGGCTTAATCTCTAAATCATACTCTTGAATCTTAGTAACCCACCTAGCATGAGTCCCTAAGCAATCAGTTTGAGTTAAGATATCTTTAATCACGGAATGCGGGACGAAAGCAATGATTTTAGAATAACCCACATGAGTCCTAAAATGCTTAAGAGACTTAACCAAAGCATAGGCTTGCTTTTCCATAATAGTATACTTTAATTCAGAATTTTGAAGCACTCTACTCATGAAAGCAATAGGCTGTTCGTGACCTTCCTTATTCTTTTGTAACAAGACACCAGCAATAGTATCTTCAGAAGCAAAAGAGAAAATCATAAAATCCTTCGAATAATCAGGACTCACCAGAACAGGAGCTTGAGCAATAGCACCCTTAATCCCTTGAAAAGCCTTTTTACCATCTTCTTTCCACAAAAATTTTACATATTTTTTCAGAAGACTTTGAATGGGCTTAGCTATTGCTGCGTAATTTGGAATAAATCTTCTAAGAAAATTAGTTTTTCCTAGAAAAGACTGAAGGGATTTAAGGTTATGAGGTAGAGGAATCTTTTGGATTGCCTCAACTCTTTCAAGATCAATCTTGATCCCATCCTTGGAGATGATGTGACCAAGTAATTTCCATTCAGTTACTCCAAAAACAGATTTGGCAGGATTCAAGGAAATCTCGAATTCTCTACATCTATCAAAGACCTGCTTAAGATGACCTATGTGAGTAATACTATCTTTAGAAAAAACAGTAAGATCATCCTGATAAATTTCAATAATTTTTCCAATTAAACCTTTAAAAGCATAATCCATAGCCCTTTGAAAAGTAGCCCCAACATTAGTTAACCCAAAAGGCATTCTAATGTATTCGAAAGTGCCCCATGGTGTGGTGAATGTAGTTTTGTGACGATCTTCTTTTTTAACCCAAACTTGATTGTATCCAGAAAAACCATCTAGCAATGACATCATTCTGGAACCTGTTACTCTTTGCAACATAGTCTCCATGTTGGGCAAAGGGTAATTATCCTTTTTACATGCTAGATTAAGGTTTTTAAAATCGACACAAAGTCTAATGGTACCATTTTTCTTCCTAACAATCACCAGGTTGGAACACCATGTTGAATGTCTGGTTTGAGCAATGATTCCAGCTGCGAGCATTTTTTAAAGCTCTTTCTGAACCAAAGGGGCTAACTTAGGATTTATTTGTCTAAGTTTTTGATGACAAGGTTTAGCATTCTCAACTTTCAAAGGGATAATGTGTTGCATGACATCTTCCCTATATCCTTTTAACTCATCATATGAAAATGCTAAAACATCCCTATATTCATGAAGTAAGTTGGTCAACTTTTTCCTTTCTTCTTCATTAGTACCTTTACCAATTTTGACAATCTTAGGGTCCTTAGAAGTACCAAGATTTACTTCAATGAATTCACCCGGATCCATTTTATTCTCCTCTTTCAGCGTTGTGGCATCATGCCGATCAAAGTGTTGCTCTAAAGCAACAATATTCCCAGGAGTAGGATTTATAATATCATCATGATCCTTAGATCCAACCTCCTTAGAAATTATCCGAAAATTTTCAAACTCATCCAAATTATTAAGAAAACGAATAGCCTGCTTTTCATCATTAAAAACTTGCCAATGCTCTGAATTATCCGGGACTGAAGGTCTGAAAATAATTTCCATTTTTATCTTTTCCTTAATTAATTCATCAGATAATTGTAAAGTAGAAGCGGCCATAGTGAGCTCATCCGCTAAGGCATTCTTTTCTCTTGGGATAGCTTCAAGGTTAATGGCATCAAAGTGTTCCATAACATCCCACACAACATTTCGATAATTCCTTAACCTTTGATTTTTACATGTAAATTTGTTCTTAACTTGCATGATAACCAGATTAGAGTCTCCCTTAATACTGAGCAACTTAATTCTTAAAGCTTTTGCCAACTCAAAACACAACAACAAGGCTTCATATTCAGCCACATTATTGGTTGCATCGAACTCAAGTCTATAGGCAAACTTTAAAACACAACCAAGGGGAGACTTCAAAACAATTCTAGCACCCTTACCATACCTAGATGCTGCACCATCAAAATGCATGAACCAAACCCGATCCTTTAGGTCCTCAAACTTTTCACCAACCGTGTTATCTAAGGGAACCACGAAATTAGACATAATAGCATAATTCCCCATGTCAGGTTGTTCCTTAATTATTTCATTATGAGGTCTTTTAGGATCTTCTACATGGAATCTTCTTTCAGGTTCTCTATTAAGCTTCACAAACCCTTCACCTCTAGGGGAAGGAATCATAGCATAAGACCAGTTCATCTGAATACTTCTTCCTAGATCAGAGGCCCACTTTCTTGATAACAACATACCCCAATCATCCAGAACATCAACTACAACTATGTCCATAACAATCATGATGTCAGGGTAAACCGATAAATGAACTTGCAAATCCTTGATTAACCCATGAACTTTAATTTTCTTAGAATCCATGGCACATATGTTGTAGTACGGTCTAGAAACTCTTAAATTAAGTTGTTCCATGACCCTCTTGGTCATGACACAAGCTGAAGCACCAGAATCTAGCATACGATTATTCAATTTATAACCATTAACCATTAAAGTAACAAAAAATTGCTGATGATCCTTGTTATCCGATTCCATTTTTTGCAAATATATAGGGGCATCTTGATAAGAAACTTCAGGTGTCTTATCTTGAGTAATATTAACATGCGACGCTCCAAGAACATCTAAAACTTTAGCTCTCTGAGTAGGAAGCTTTAAAATCTCAGTAACAGGCACCAAGATCTTAGCATTATTCAACCATGCACCCAAATCAATATCTAAACCAGGACTAGGATTAAAAATTCGAGGGGGAGTTTGATTATGACCTTGCTCTTTATCCCTTCTTTGATAAGTTAATCCTTTGTCCTTAGCAATTTCCAAAACTTGATCAGGGGAAGGCTTTTCACCAAATAATTCAATCATCAAATCCCTCTCATGATCAAAATTATTGACACTATACGAAGATGTGGAAGGCCTAACATCTTGACTATTTTCCTTAACTTCCATCCAATCTTCCATAGACAAAGAGAATTCCTTACCAACAACATTTATTTGATTACTTGCCCCAAACATTCCACTATTCATGATTCTTTTAATAGTGGGACAAGTAACCTCCTCATGAAAAGCATCACAAGCTCTACAATAAGGTGGAGCTTCATCAACCATATTAGTAGATTCAAGCGGAGTAGGAGGTCTCTGCTCACTTGATTGTCCTTTTTTCTGCCAAGTATTATTACCTCGATTATTATTATTATGATTCCTAGGTTGGGAATTTTGCGTTTGAGCCCTTTCCATTTGGACCAACCTAGACTGTAAAGTGCTTATTTCCTTAGCATGGTCAGAGATTAATTTCGCTTGGTTAAGTTCCATGCTTTCAAGTTTTTGCATTAACTTTTTCATAGGGTTGTCATCATCTTCTAGAGGTTCTTTACCTTTAGGCCCTTTTAATTTAGTCGCAGCCCTATCAAAACCAGGAATTTCAGACTTCCCTGATGCCCTTTTATCCTTTTCAAGCTCTTCAGCTAAAGATTGGCAAGCCTTATAATTTGCAGTTTAATCCCGCCTTAACTCATATGAAGTATCAGAATTAAAAGCATCAATGTAAAAATTCAGAAGAGATCCATCAGGAGGTTTATGAGTTTGATATATTTATCTAAGGATACCATTAAATCTCCTGTTAAATTCTTCAATCGTTTCATTTTCTTTCTTTTTTATGGTACTGATCTCTTTCACCAAATGCCTATCTGCCCTTTTATCACCATACTTGTCTTTAAAGGCAGCCACAATTGATTCAAAGGTATCGAATGAATTATCAGGTTTTTCAGTAAACCATTCCGAAGCATCTTGCTCAAAAGTAAGAACAAAGAGCCTCATCTTTACATCATCGAAATTGTTATTTGTAACCGCAAATCTATTCCACCAATTAGCGAAAGTAAACAAATGAGATTTGACACTAACTGCATTATTTCCTTGAAAAGAAGGTAATTTATCCATTCCAGTTTGAGGGAAAGCATGGGGATAACCCTGAATATTAGCAAAATTACACAGGGCAAATAACTCCATGATATCGTGTTGAGGCGGATCACAAAAAGAGAATGGATATCAGAGAGAGCTTCCTGGCCGAGATTAACAAGAAGTGTACGAGAAGAGAGCTTGTGTAATTGGACTCTGAGAACCTTTTCAGGATCTGGAGTAGGATTAATCAAGCTACCTGGATGTCTTCTAGTACAAATTCTTGTGGAAGCTGAAGCCAATGGAGTCGCCACTAGGACAGGAAGCTAACTCAAACACCTGAGATGAAAGATGAGTAAAGAGATGAATGTTGTAAAGCCAAAGTCCAATAAATTGGTCCCCGACAACGGTGCCAAAAAATGTTGTCGCACAGAATGTCTAAGCACCACGACAACGGATCAGATCGGGGGCTGTCTCCCTGATCCCCAATCTCTCTATCTACGCTGTCTCCTTGCAAGCTAAGAGAGGTAGACCCTAACAAAAATGAAGGAAAAGAACTGGTTGAAAATCAACCAATTCAGGAGACACAGCTAGATAATCAAATACTTGTTGAGATATACGAGATTTTATCAATCCAATTAGATTTAGAAATTTAAAACCAGTACCTTATGGAATCAAAAAATATCCCGTTATAAAAATAAAGTCAAGTATCTGATATGTAACTGCTCCTATGAAAAATAGATTTACCACAATGATATTCAATAAGACGCGTCGAAATTATGCATTAAAATACTTTGAAACCACAACAATGTTATCATGAGATGACCATCAAATTGAAATGCCAGATCTTTGCAATGTTTCCGAATTTATGATGTTCTAAATAACCCAATCCAGAAATTAAAAATTTTATATAGTCAAACTTAGGATAAAAATTTAAAAGCTCACTTGGACTATGAAATAAAATGTTTTTGAGAATTTCTAAAGTTGAAAATTTAGAAACTTTTTGGACATATTTAAAATTTTTATTCCCTTTTTATTATTTTTTATCTCTAAAACTAAAAGATTAAAAATCTAAAATAAAACAAAAATATCTAGAACAAATATATATACATCTAAATCTAAAGTGAAAAATAAAATCTAAAAGAAAAAAAAAATGAAATCCTAAAAGTTATGAAAATTAAACTGAAGTCCTAAAAGGCAAATTTTTATTTTTGTTTTCGACTTTTTCTAAATCTTAAAAATAAAATAAAAAAATTTAAAATCTAAAACAAATTAAAACTAAACTAAAACTAACGTTAATTCAAAACTAAAATCCTAAATCTAAAAGCTAAGAATTAAAAAAAAGTGAAACTTCTAAAAAAATCAACGCTAACCAAAATCCAAATTAAACTAAACGTTAAAAATTTTAAAACCTAAAATCTACGAACTAAAAAACTAAAAATTAAAAACTAAAAGTTAATAAAATATCAAATTAAACCTAACACTAACACCAAACCCTCTAACACAAAAAATGAATCTGAACAAAAATATTTAAATGCATGGACGCGAAGTTTCGTGGTTAATTGTGTGCGTTTGTTTTATTTGTGTGCAGGTCGACGACCAAGGGGGAGACGGTGTGAGGAAGACGCTGTTGACAGTGGCTAAGGAGCGGGAGATAAGAGGGGCGGCGGACGGATAAGGAGCTGGCTGCGGACGGCTTGAGGAGGATCTATGCAACGTGAGGACGGCAAGGGAGATGCAAAGGAAAAGGCTGGACGACGGACAAGGAGGCTTGACAGCAGAGATGAAGGGACGACGGTTTAGGAGGAAATAAATGGAGGGCAGACGCAGAAAGAGGATGGCAAGGGAGAAAGGCAAGGCAGGGGCAGCGTTTTATGCAGGCAGGATGTAAAGAAAACCCAGTACACTTAAAATTCGTCGAGCAGATTTAAACTTTTCCCGTGTAACCCAGATTTTAGAAAACTAATTTAGATGCCCCTGAGATTAACAAAATACATTCAGATCTGCTAGCAGAAACAATCCTGAGGCCAGATCTTACCCTCTAGGGGTTAGATTTGGCTCAGATCTTAAAAAAAAAATTGAGAATCCCCCTGCAAACCTGCAAAAAACCAGAACAGACCCAAAACTATGCACAAAAAATTAATAAACCCTTACACCCTAGAGAAAATATACAAATTTACAATGCTAATTTACAAATTAGAGACCCTCATGGTCAGATTTAAACCCATTTCAGCATGATTTAGAAGATAGAAAATTTTAAGAGAGGCACAAGCTTTAGAAGACCCTGTAAAAACACAATTTCGTATTTCGTAAGATAGCTTTGAGAATTTAGAAACAATGAGCTTTTTCAGATTTACGAAATCTGAGAGTCGGCTGGTTTAACTGAAGACTTCCCCAAATGCTCAAACCTTAAAAAAGATTTCCTGCACACTTAGATCTGAAATTTAGATTGATAGAGATTTAAGAAAATAAACATGAGATCTTTCAGAAAAATAGATAACTAGTTTTTCTGTCAAATCAAAAATGTCATTTTATGAACCCAAAAAACTGCACAAGATACCTGTATGCAGATTAATCCATGAAGGCAATCAACCATAAAAAGTCCAAATAAAGTAGCAGAGTTTAGAGATAAATCACCACATAGATCTGGAAAAGGAACACCAAAGTTTGTAACCCCAACGTCTTTATTCATAAAAAAAAAAAATCACAAGAGCTTCCAAGAACAAGTGCACGATTCAAAGATCGGATGAAAATGTTACATCAAGACCTATAATTTATAAGACAAAATCTCCAACGGCTAGTTCAGTTGATCCATGTCAAAATAATCTTGACCGTCGAAAAGATTTGATCATCTTTTAATCTGGACCGTCGAAATTATAAATTTGAGGAAAAACGAATTTATCATTTAATTCCATTTTAATTAACTCAAAAATAATATTTTTGAGTTAATTACCTCAAAATTTTGACTTTGACTTAACCACCTAGGCCCAAGGGTCCAAAATTTCTTGAAATTTTCAATATTCCCTTGGCCCTTTAAAAATTCATTTTTTAAGGACCAACGAATTTTGCCTTTGAAGAATTTTATACTCACTTAGGACCTAAAATTAATTAAATTTCTGGCTTAAGATTTTTTAATTAATTTGATCAAAAAATTTAATTAATTGACTGAGAGGGGATTTTAATTATTTTTTCCAACCCTCTTTACATAAAATAAATACATTTAGACACATGAAGGGGGAATACCCATTCGTATAGACCCTCAAATAGGTACCCAATTTTGCGACTCAAAACATGATCTAGTAGACCAAGTAACTTGTAATAAAATAATCTAGCCAACTAGCTAGGATTATTTCCAAACTACTTTTACAAAGACTCGATAGAAAACACTAGGACTCACTTAGCATCTTGATGACAAAATCTACCCTAACTTTGGGTTGAGGCTGGAGGGGAAAACTCTGCCGATCACTTGTGTCGAAAAACACAAGTAAATCATTAAGACAAAAAACTTGCGAGGATAGAAATCGTCACCAACATACTAGGCTTACCTAGGTTGTTACATACATGACGGTTTTACTTAGATCATTTACATCATAAACACGCAGAATGGGTTTACATCATTTATAAAAATGTCGGCTATCGATGAAATCTGAATGGCTTGAACCTCGAACATGATAAGTCCCATTTGAAAAAATGGGGGTGTACTACTATGGGGTCGTTGACAAAGTGTGGTCAACAGACCCCAATAATTTCTCCTCTATTGAAGATTTTTTGTTCAAATTCAAGACCCTTAGACTTCTTTAGAAGGTTGGAAGGTCAAAAAGGAAGATGGTAGCTTGATCTATTTCATTCTTGCTAAGCTTGGCTCTGCATACTTTGTATTTGTTTCCACTTTCCATTCCACTAGAGAAGCCCTCATTTCTCAAGGAACAACCTACAAGAATCCCTCTTTTGATGCCCTTTGCGATTCATTGATAAGAGAACATGAAAAACTCTTACACCTTGGTCTTATAACTTCTAGAAATGCTTCTAAGAAAGCCTTAGCAGCCCAACAACAACCATATCAAAATAATCCCAAGAAGCAGTATCCCAGAAAGTATGGTCCTAAACCAAACAAGGGTCCTAAGCAATTTCAGCCACAAACTGACAAAGCAACTCACCAAACTGATAAGGCAACTAAAAACAAAGGGAAGAAAACAGATAGACATTGCAAATTTCGTAATCGTGATGGCCATTTAGAGTCCAAATGTTTTAAAAAGATGGAAGCCTTGGAAGTAGCAATGAAGAATCACCACATCAATTTGGAGACCTCTTCAACTTCATCTTCAGGAATGGCACTTTCTGCTTGTGGTTTTCAAGCATCAGGTTATGCATTAAATGTATCTTCTTCTTCTCATTCTCATGAGTAGCTCATTCATTCTGGAGCTTCTTACCACATGGCCAAAAATAAAGCCATGTTTTCTTCTTTAAATGATTGTAACACCAAACATATTTATGTTGGTGATGATAGATCTGTTAGTGTTGTAGGATCTGGAACCATTCATCTAGATAATGGTTAGTTTAATGATGTACTATGTGTTCCTACCTTGTCATGCAACCTTCTATCTGTTTATCAGATAACTCATTCAGGTGAAGGGAAAATAGTAGAATTCTCACCTCATGATGTTGTAATCAAGGACCTCAAATATCCTAAACATATTTTAGCTATTGGCATTGTTGATGATTCCACAAGGTTGTATAAGTTTGACAACTTTGGGTCATCCTCTCTTCCCTCCGTTTTTGTTGCTCATAATGATGATGTGAGCAAACTTTGGCATGAGCGATTTGGTCACTTAAACTATCGCTCTCTTCAAACTCTATGTAAGGAAAATATGGTGACGGGCCTTCCTATGGTATCTTGCTGAGATGGTGTTTGCTCCGGATGTGTACTCGGACAACATCATCGGGATAGTTTCGACAAACGTGCCTCCTGGCATGCTTCAGCCCCTTTGCAGCTTGTGCACAATGATTTATGTGGTCCACTTCCTGTTGTTTCTTTCTCTGGTTGCAAGTACTTCTTAACTTTCATTGATGATTTTTCCAGACGCACTTGGGTATATTTCTTAAAACTCAAGAGTGAAGTTTTTAACATGTTCTTGGCTTTTAAGGCCTTTGTTGAGAAACAATCTGGACATCAAATTCTTAAGTTAAGATCAGAAAATGCATCGAGCATGGCATTCAATTGCAACATATTGTTCCATATACTCCACAACAAAATGGTGTAACTGAAAGGAAGAATCGCACCTTAAAAGAATTTGCTAATTGTACGCTTCAATCTAAAGGACTTGGTCTCAATTTTTGGGCATAATCCATTAACTGTGAAAATTACATAGTAAATCGCACTCCTACTAAGGTTTTAAAGAATATAGCTCCAGAAGAAGCTTGGAGCTCCATCAAACCAGATCTAATTCACTTTCGTGTTTTTGGAAGTGATGCTTGGGCCCATATTCCAGATGTGAAACATAAAGCCTTAGAATCTAAGAGTGAAAAATGTGTTTTTGTTGGATATTCTGAAGATGTCAAAGGATATAGACTTCTTCAACCAAAATCCAAAAATATAATCATTAGAAGAGATGTAAAGTTGATGAAAATATACTTCCGCTTGCGAGCCTAGTTTCATGTGCCACCTTGGCTTTTGACCTCGATTCGGGGCCGTATGTGCTACATCTTCTCTCTCTTCTATTTTTAATATCATTCCTTCTAGTTAAGATGATGACAGCAGGGATGAAAATCCTCCTCCACCTCGTGAAATTGTTCCTTATACTCCACCGCTTCCAAGATGGGTTCGATCTACTCGGGATGAGGCAGGTTCTCTTACAGGTGACCCTGCCGATCGACGTCGTACACGTTCTCGATTCGAAAGAGCTTCTTCCTTATTGGCTCAAGTTCCAGAAAAACTTGATCCAGAAACCTTTGAAGAAGCCTCCGGTCATCTAGATTGGGATGAAGATATGAATGAAGAGTATCATTCCTTATTGGAAAACAATACTTGGGATCTTGTTCCTCTTCCAAAAGGAAGAAAACTTGTCAGATGCATATGGGTTTACAAAACCAAGTTTGGACAAGATGGAAAAGTGGATAAAAATAAAGCTCGTCTTGTTGTAAAGAATTTTCACAAGTTGAAGGCATTGACTATACTAAAACATTCTCCCCTGTTTCCAAAATGAATTCTATCCACCTTGTTCTTTCCCTTGCTGCCTCCTTTAAATGGGAAGTCCATCAAATGGATGTTAAATCCGCCTTCTTAGATGGAGATTTTCATGAATAAATCTACATGGAACAACCCCCTGGATTTATCCAAAAATACTCCAACCTTGTTTGTCGCCTTAGGAAGTCTCTATGGTCTCAAACAAGCTCCTCGGGCTTGGTATGCCAAAATGGATAGATTTCTCTTAGATACTGGCTTTTCTAGGTGTCATTCTGACAACACTGTCTACACCAAGAGTGGCTCACTTATTCTGGAGCTTCTTATCACATGGCCAAAAATAAAGCCATGTTTTCTTCTTTAAATGATCGTAACACAAAACATATTTATGTTGGTGATGATAAATATCTTAGTGTTGTAGGATCTGGAACCATTCATCTCGATAATGATTAGTTTAATGATGTACTATGTGTTCCTACCTTGTCATGCAACCTTCTCTCTGTTTATCAGATAACTCATTCAGGTGAAGGGAAAATAGTGGAATTCTCACCTCATGATGTTGTAATCAAGGACCTCAAAGATCCTAAACATATCTTAGCTACTGGCATTGCTGATGATTCCACAAGGTTGTATAAGTTTGACAACTTTGGGTCACCATGTCTTCCCTCTATTTTTGTTGCTCATCATGATGAAGTGAGCAAACTTTGGCATGAGCGATTTGGTCACTTAAACTATCGCTCCCTTCAAACTCTATGTAAAGAAAATATGGTGAAAGGCCTTCCTATGGTATCTTGCCGAGATGGTGTTTGTTCCGAATGTGTACTCAGAAAACATCATCAAGATAGTTTTGACAAACGTGCCTCTTGGCACACTTCAACCCCTATGCAGCTTGTGCATAGTGATTTATGTGGTCAACTTCCTGTTGTCTCTTTCTCTGGCTACAAGTACTTCTTGACTTTCATTGATGATTTTTCCAGACGCACTTGGGTATACTTCTTAAAACTCAAGAGTGAAGTTTTTAACATGTTCTTGGCCTTTAAGGCCTTTGTTCAGAAACAATCTAGACATCTAATTATTAAGTTAAGATTATACAATGGAGGAGAATATGTTAACAAAAAATTTATCAACTTTTTCACTGAGCATGGCATTCAATTGTAACATACTGTTCCATATACACCACAAAAATGGTGTAGCCGAAAGGAAGAATCACACCTTAAAAGAAATGGCTAATTGTATGCTTCAATCTAAAGGAATTGGTCTCAATTTTTGGGCAGAAGCAATTAACTGTGAAAATTACATAAGAACGTATTCCTACTAAGGTTGTAATTAATGTAACTCCGGTACAGTTCGGATCTCAATCAAACCAGATGTAAGTCACTTTCATGTTTTTGGAAGTGATGCTTGGGCCCATATTCTAGATGCAAAACATAAAACCTTAGAACCTAAGAGTGAAAAGTGAATTTTTGTTGGATATTATGAATATGTCAAAGGATATAGACTTCTTCAACCAAAATCCAAAAATATAGTCATCATAAGAGATGAAAATTTGATGAAAATTTATCGGCATGCGAGCCTAGTTTGGCGGGTGTGCCACCTTTGGCCTGCGAGCTTGATTAGGCATATGTGCCACCTCTCTCTATCTCTTATATTTTTGACAGCATTCCTTCTAGTTCAAATAATGAAAGTGAGGATGAAAATCCTCCTCCACCTCTTGAAGATATTCCTTCCGCTCCGCAGCTTCCAATATGGGTCCGATCTACTTGGGATGCAATAGGTTCTCTTGCAGGTGACCCTGCCGATTGACGACGTACACATTCTCAGTTCAAAAGAGCCTCTTCTTTATTGGCTCAAGTTCTAGAAAATCCTGATCCAGAAATCTTTGAAGAAGCCTCCGGTCATCCAGATTGGGATGAAGCTATGAATGAAGAATATCGTTCCTTATTGGCAAACGATACTTGGAATCTTGTTCCTCTTCCAAAAGGAAGAAAACTTGTCAGATGCAAATGGGTTTACAAAACAAAGTTTGGACCAGATGGAAAAGTGGATAGACATAAAGCTCGTCTTGTTGCTAAAGGTTTTTCACAAGTTGAAGGCATTGACTATACTAAAACCTTCTCCCCTGTTGCCAAAATGAATTCTATCCGCCTTGTTCTTTCCCTTGTTGCCTCCTTTAAATGGGAAGTCCATCAGATGGATGTTAAATCCGCCTTCTTACATGGAGATTTGCATGAAGAAATCTACATGGAACAACCCCTTGGCTTTATCCAAAAAGACTCCAGCCTTGTTTGTCGCCTTAGGAAGTCTCTCTATGGTCTCAAACAAGCTCCTTGGGCTTGGTATGCCAAAATGGATAGATTTCTCTTAGATAATGGCTTTTCTAGGTGTCATTCTGACAACACTATCTACACCAAGAAAGTGGGTAATTCCTTCACCATCCTTGTTCTTTATGTTGATGATCTTATCCTTATTGGTAGTGATCCAAACCATATAAACCATGTGAATTCTAGCCTCAAAAAGAAGTTTGAAATGATAGACTTAGGACACTTGCATTATTTCCTTGGTCTTCAAGTCTTGCAATCCAAGGAAGGCATTACCCTCTCTCAGTCCAAGTATGCCTGTGATCTTCTACACCACTTTTACATGGAAGACTGTAAGCTAGCCCCTTCTCCCTTTCAGTCTGGAGTCAAGCTTTCAGTCACTTGTACTACCCTTGAAGTTGATGCTACCTTATATCGTCAACTTGTTGGTAAACTTCTGTATCTAACCCATACTCGTCTTGAACTTTCCTTTGCCATTGGTCTTGTCGCTCGATTTATGCACCAACCTCGTGAAAGTCACTAGAAAGCAGCTAAAAGAATACTTCAATATATTCGAGGTACAGTTCAGTTCGGGATTCATTACAGTGCAGGAGCATCTCCATTGTTGATTGGTTTCATTGATTCTGATTGGGCTGGTGACCCTGATGATCAAAAGTCTACTGCAGGATATGTATTCACTCTTGGTTCATGACCTTTTACTTGGTCTTGTAAGAAACAAAGTGCCATCTCTCTTTCTTTAGCAGAAGCAGAGTATCGTGGTGTAGTTGAAGCTAGCAAGGAAGCCATGTGGCTGCGTCAGTTCCTGTTTGAATTTGGTCTTCATTAGCAGCATCCAACTACACTTTGGTGTGATAATTAGAGTGCCATTCAGCTATGTAAAGATCCAGTTCAACATCAGCGTATGAAACACATTGAACTCCACATACACTTCATCAGAAAGCTCATTCATGATCGTGTTCTTGAAGTGCAGTACTGTCCAACCAATGATCAAGTAGCCGATATCTTTACAAAGTGCTCACGTAAGCCGAAGTTTACCAAACTTCGATCCATGCTTGGAGTTCGTAAAGTTTCGTTGTCATTAATCAGGGACAGTCGAATGCCTTCTCCTTCCTTCTCCTATTGTGTCATCCGCGTAAATCCTTCAATCCTATCCCAAGTTGTTCTTATGGGGATGTTAAGATATTTCGACACATGGTGAAGGTGCCTCTTTTGTGTCACCTTTGTAAATCCTTCAATCCCATCCCAAGTTGTTCTTAGATGGATGTTAGGATATTCTGACACATATGAAATAGTTAAGTATAACTTGGTCTAGTGTAGAGTTAGGTAAAGTGTGTTTCTTTACTATGTACATTTGTAACTTTTAATTCGACGGTCACGATTTGTAGTGATCCGACGGTTCACTCTCTCCTCGATATTAACGACACTTGATCCATGGCTTAGCACCCGATTGGTCCATGATCTCTGTTTAAAGAGCATGGAGGGTCATTTTTTTGGTTACCATTTATGAGAGAAAAATATGTAACTTTTCTTATTATATTAATAAATTGCCCGAAGGGGTCGCGTTGGCTCAAACCGTGGACTCAAGCTTCCTTCGAGGGTTTTAACCACGTGATATACCGGTGTACCGATTTGTGATATGTTTCGTGAGCGTGACCTTGGTGTTGGTGACCTTTGGTGTTTGATCTAAGGAACTTACCCCGTAAATTCCTACAAGAAAACAAAAATCTTCTCGTCGTGCTTTTCCATGTGTGAGTGAAGAAGAGACTCCAATAGATGATCGAACCAATCAGATGAGAAGAGAGAATGTGATGTGATGGATGAGTGAAAATGACCTCCAATGTTGACCTATTTATATCCATCAGTGAGGGTGTGTGACACAGTTGTTGGGGCTTCAAGCCTACATTTCATTTCAGGCCGACCTACACATATTTTGAATAAATTCAAAATAAATGTTCTGCTCATCGGATCAAGATGATCTTTAGATCGATCTTGTACCTCTCCGAAAGAGGAATCCAATAAAAATATTAGCATCTTCATCTGAGCATCACAACATGGAGTTTGGACCTAGCTGTCCAAAATTAACAAATATCCAGGAAGAAAGGAAGATTCGGAAAATTTGGTCCTCAGAATAAAAGAATAAATATGGACAAAGTATGATGCTTTGGATGTAATGAACTGGGTCATTATAAAAGAGATTGTCCTACATCTGGAAAGGACAAGAGGAAAAAGGAAGAAGCTCATGTCATAGATATGAGGGAAGAACCTGACGCAAAGAAATCTAAGAAAGAAGAAGCGAGGGATCTCTATTATGATTGAGATCATCTTTTTCTTTAAGTGATTTCTGCTAGTTAGTATGATAGGAAGCAATGTATGTTAATAACATCATGATAGAAGCATGGTAGGAGCTCTTGGTGAACCAACTACCAGAAAATCTCACTTATAACAACACTGATGTAAGGCAGTGATCAAAATCAAGGGTTATCGTGGAAACTGGCGCTGGCATTTTCTAATGGAGTTCTCTATGAATTCACTGATTAGAAAGAAAGTAGAATGGTTTCATCAAGAATTCTATGCTACATAATTCTGGGATGTGATGACATATTGATGAAGCAGGTCAAAGGAATGAAGCTCTTCATTCTAGTGAAATTGCTATAGGATGACTCGAAGGAAAAATGTATGAAGTATATATATTTATATGCTGACAGTAGATGCTGTGAAGTCATGTCATATGGTTGCAGGTAATGGACTTCTATATTTAGAAGTATGATCTATGAAGGAGGATCTTTCTTGGTGCATTGACAAATGAAATCAACATATTATATCCTCATATGGAATATGAGGTGGTTGTATATGAACAAGGAATTGAAAATTGTAAGTTCCTGGGAATGAAGATGGCAGAAGTGAAGAGATCATGAAGTGCAACCATGTCAAGGGGCAGTTATCATTTAGAAGCCAAGAAGATGTTACTGGAATATCTCCTGGAGGATATGTAGACTCTAATAGAAGTCTGGTAAAGAAGAAGACCCTTGACAAGACATATCATGAGGAGATGTGTCAATCTGAATAGAGGATGCCGATGCCTACAGGAAGATGTCATGGTGAAAGATCATCATTGAGGTAACTTTTGTTTTTAAAAGTTCATACGTATATGTTTATCTAGATGAATTTGTGCAGGGCTGCTAATCATGTGAAAGGATGTAAGATCCTTGGAGATGATTCGAAAGAAAGTAGCATGGCATAAAAGGTGGACCAGATAAGAAAGATAGATGAATCACTTTCTGGTAGATGACATGACTCGTGAATGAAAGTGATGGATGGTCTGTGCCCTATGAAGCTAAAGTTGAAGATCCCTATGAAGCTAAAGTTGAAGATTCCTCAATATCGAAATCCATGACATCGAGGGTAGGAATTCTTCATGAGTAGCTGGGTGTCTCACCATTGCTGCTATAGGTCCCTGATTGAGAGGGAGCCTGGTGATAAGTTTCTTACTTGGAAGAAACTGGGTAATTCCTAAGAATGAGCTTAGGTACATTCCTTATACTGGAATGGGTAAATTCCATTGTGGAATAGATCCTCCTGCTGAGAGGGAGAGATAGACACATCATTTTGGTCTTCACTTGGGAATACAGAATGGAGGATTGGGTAATCATCTGGCATTCGATACTCTTTGAGAATGTGATAGGGCATTCAAGATAAGAGTTTTCAAGGACTGATATTCTTTGTGGGCTAGCTACCCAAGAGAATAATAGTCCAAGAAGGTCATACTTTGGGAACACCTAGGTGGAGTATCTACCTTGGAGAGACAATTAGTATGGTGTCTATAAGTCATGTGTCTTGCCATCATTGTAGTCCATTATCTCGTGAGAGATGGGGCTGTTAGTTAAGGCCTTTCACTAGGACAATGTTGGTTGATATGATGTTATACGGATACAATTACCATTCTGATTCTTCTTATGAGATTCTTCAATTTTAAAGTGACCATGTACCTATATGAATACCTCCCTAGTTATGAGGGAGTGTTGAAAAGTGTAACTAGGATGGGTCTTCATATTGACTATGTAATTATGTATTTGTGTAAAGAAGAAGACAAAGATAATAAAATGTATTTTTTTTGTACTTGCTTCATGGGTTTCATGAGAAAGATTTTATTATAGGTCAATAGACTTCTTCTTAATGTCTATTAGGGTTGTCTTCTGGTCATAAAAATAATCAAGTATCATGTATATGAAGTAGCTAGAGAATTCTCCAAGACCTTGCTATAAAACTGTGGAAGAATGGCTTAAAGACAACCCACATTCAACGTTGGAAGATAAGATTATTGATCTTGTAATGGAGTCGACCTATAATCAGTGATGAAGGCGGCTTAAATATAGTGGTGAAGTCGGCCTACAAGATTGTTGTAGGGTTGGCCTAAAAGAAGAACTGGAGCACTATATATATGAAGGAACTTGCAGCTCATTCAAGCACAGAAGTTTGTGGATTGCTCTAAGATAAAGGTTTGCAGATAGATATGTGTTTAGTGTGGATTTCAAGAAGGATTCAAGTGCGGATATATCTGAGATTCCACGGCGTGAAAAAGTCTGAAATAAGTGCAAAGGAATTGGTCAAAGTATTGATCTGTTTCATGAATTGTTTTGAAGCAGTGAAGAAATATATGTGTGAATAAGTTGCGGACAGCAGTGCGATCAATGTAGTAATGTATAAAATTTAAGTGGAATAAGAAGTATGAATGGTTCACAGTGATAAGAAGCATCGAAGTTAAAGGACTGAGGTTTGATATAATAATATAAGAATAGAAGAAAGGTAAATATGTGATTTACCTTCCTATATTTAGTACACAAAAAGGAAAGCAATATATCTCAAGTGAACATGAAACAAGAAGAAGTATGTTGATAATCGAAGACTAAATCAAGGAAAATATAATTAGAGACCGAGTTCTCTAGTGGTGGTGCAGGTCAGTGCAAGTTGGTGCAGAAGAGAAGGATCAACGTTGTGGGCATACTATGAAGCATTGACAAGGTCTTGGAGGCATTCCTAGGTCAAGGGTCTGAGTCTTGGTCATGGTATTTGTCATTTGAAGATGTATAAGAAGAATTTCGTATAGGTTTTCCTCTCCAAGAGGGAGAGGTTTTGCCCTGGCTCTAGGAGCCTAATTTTTGTGTCTCGTGTATTTTGATAATTGACTTGATGAAAGACTAAATATGCTAAAGAAGAGAAGACATAAATAACTGAAGTAAGCTCACAAGTAATTATCAAGAAGGGAATTTGAATTAATAACCAACCCTCTAAATTCTCAACACCACATCGGCTGTCAAGTTTACACTTGACGAGGTCCCTCCTTAGCTCTTCTCGCTAAAGAGCAACCCACATCTCTTCCCATCTTGACAAGGTGGCTTTGCCCAGGATTCTCTGGACAAACACCTTCCATTCTCAAAGACTGCGTTAAGAGCCAGTCTCACCATGGCTGTAGGAGAAGGGGTGGCTCCCACTGTTGCTAGCTGATCATGGATTTCCTGAAGTTTTGACAGGAACAAAACAATAGGCTCCCCTTTCTGCATCTGCATCTGCATCATCCTTAGTTTCTGCTCTAAGTACATCTTCTGCTGTTCGGAAGAGCCGTCATACAACGCTGCCAAGGCTTCCCACATCTGCCTGGCTGTGTCCTTGGCAGCGGTTAGTCATCAGTAATTTTTACTATCTGTAGATGACTAAATATCAGTTATAGATTTCTAAGAACAAGATTCCTGAATATTGTGAGTTTTAGAAATCCCATTGCCTTCATTATCCTTATACCAAATTTTTCACTATTCTACTTTTTTTCCATTCCATGGTTAACCTACCATTCCTAAAAGACCCCTCATGGGCTCATGCCACTCATCTATATCCTATTTTCCCACCTATAACCTCAGTACTTTGTTTTGCCTTTGCCTCACCCCTCCACTTTCCATCTCGGGTTACCAAACAGCCTGTTCCTTCCCATGTTCACCAGGTTCTTCAAGCATTGATGGTCTCAAAACTATCTCTGTAGGCTATTTAGATAAATCAAGTACATTGGATTTTGGATCTTCAATACATCAATTTGCCAAAAACTCTGTTTTTACACTTGAAGACCCCAAACCAAGTTTCAGTCAAAAACCAGGTCAAAGGGTCCTCCCACTAGGTCATTAGGGTTTCATAGGTTGTAGGGTCTTCATTGGTGTTTTAAGCTATGTTTTTCTTATGCTAGAAGCTGGTTCAAATGAAAAACAAGATTAGCACACGGTTGTCCAAGAAAGATCAGAAAATCTCCTACGAAGACCACCTTGTCAAGTTCAAGTTCTGCAAAAGGTAACCGTACATTTTGACATTTCTGCAGGAGTGTTAAAGTGACTATCAACAGAGAATTGGTAAGGTAAGAGGCCTGCTCCTCAATAAAGACATTCACAACAAAGAAAGAGGAAGCAGTTTGTGTTCAAGAAGAATTAGGGTTTCTAAGCCTGATTGGGCCAGCAGTGTGCCAAGAAAAGGTCCAATGCAACAAATCACATGAAGGAGGCACACCAAGAAACCAAACCTGAAGAGAAGTTTTTTAGAAATTATAGATAAAATTGGAAAAAAGGTGAGGTGAACTGGACATAAATGAATGAACTTGAAAGGGCTATAGAGAACTTAGAAGACAACACTAATAATTGTTCTCAAACATCCCAGAAACCTAGGGTTTTGGTAAGGTGATCAGAGAAGGTGAAAGGGTAAGTTTGAACTCCATAATGGCAGCAAAGGGTTTCTGAAGATATCCCTGTTTGTAAAGATTCCAAACTCATCTCGAGGAGTTTGTCATGCCAAAAATGGTCAAAGAGGTAAAATGATGATGTTAAGTCCCCATGATGACATCAAAAGGAAGATTTGAAGGGACTGCTGTGTGTGACATCCCAGAGTTGCCAAGGTGAAATGCCTCACTGTCTCAAAGAAACAAGGATGTGAAGAGTATTAGTAAGAAAGGTGAAGCCAAGGTTTTCAGTCACCTACCAAGCACAAGATACTTTGAGTTTCAAGGTAAGGACAAAAGAAATTCTGAAGATGTCACTGTGTGTGAAGACCCCAAACTTGTCCAAAGAAAGTTTTGTCATGTCAAATGATCAAAAGAAGGTTTGAGCTCCTTGGTGCAGGTAAAAGAAGTTTTTGAAGCTAATATATGGAAGCATCCTAAAAGTTGCCAAGCTCAGCCTATCATACCTCAACTATCAGTGAGAGAGGTGAAATCATTGTTTCCAAGGCACCTGCAAATCAGAAGTGGCCAAAAGGAAAAACATGATCAGAATTTCATAATATAGGCAAGAGAGGGTTTTAAAGGGTACTACCATAAGACATCTTCTTATAGGTGTTTTAATAAGTTTTTCATGCCAAAAGAAACCAGGAATAGGTCAAGATCATCAATATACCCAGTCTGCATACAAACACTGTAAGGTTGTTAGTGAGAAAATGTAAGAAAGACAAGTTGAAAATTATATTGAAAAACACAGCCTTAAAAATACCACTGTGTATAGCCCTCTCTAAGATTGTCAAAGGTAAATTTGTCATGATCCAAGGAACAAGAGAAAACCAAGTTAGTGTTTTAAAAGGCTCTTACAAATCAACAGCGACCAGTAGAAGGTAGCAAGCATGATTTTTGGAATTCATAGTGCTTGACAGAGGTGAGTTTATCATGCCTAAGGGTCAGTAATAAAGGTGAAGACAGAGTTTTCAGTCACATGCCCAACACAAGATGTTTTGAATTCCAAGGTACAGGTCAAGAAATTTTTTTAAAGGAGTTACTGTGTTGTTAAATCACCAAAATGACAAATGAGCATGTAAACACTCAAGGAGCAGAAAGAAGAATCACTTAAAGGTTTTCAAGTCTCCTGCACAGCGAATGTCAAAAGAGTTAGTGAAAAGTGAAAAGGCTTAAAACATTAGGAGATGGTTCCAAAAGTGATTTAATTTGAATCCCAAACATATAAAAGGGAATTTTGTTTATCATTCGACTTATTATTCCCTTGCAGAGAAATTAGAAGAGAAGACTGTGAATTTCGGGTCAAATTTGGGCAAGTTCGAAGGCGCTGCGTGTTCAGAATCGGGCGCTGCACCCTTGCCGAAAAAACCCTTGTAAAATTGCTCTGTGCTATGCGCCTGTAGGTACGCGCTGCGCGTTTCACCCAGAAGACTCGACAGGCCTAGGCAGAAACACTCAGATGCTGCGCGCCCGACACAAGGAGACTCGACACCTCGTTCATCGGCCCGTTTATGAGATCTCTTCTCTATTTCAATTCGGACCAAGCCCTAGTAGGCCGTCTAGGCTAGGGGCCAAATTTTAGAAAAAGGGAGAAAAGGAGGAAAGGGGGTTGATGATTGATCACTAAATTGGCCCGGAATAGTGCCTTGTCCTTGGGCTATGGATACTATGTGCTTCGAAATTTGGCCAAAATTGTCTTCAAGGAGGCTAAAAAATGATGCCCTAGCAAACACTTTCAAGCATTTACCGACCCAAGATTTATGGACTTTCATGGAAAGAAAACAAATTCTACTCCACTAGGAACATTCATCTGCTTGTTATCAATGAGTACCATGCATAAATTTGCATTCTAACATTCTTTTACAATGATATTCAACAATTAGGGCATGAAAGAACAAGATCTAGTCGAATAATTTCCACACATTAGACATTCTTTCATAAGCAAAATTTACCTACAATATAACAAGAGATATATCCAAATCCAAGATCAAGAAGATGGCTTCAAGAGAACGAAAATTTCAGCTTCCAAAGATATCGAAATGCATCAAGTGATCTCCAATAGACAACCAAGAAAAAGTGCAAAATTCTCTCTTAGAGAGAGCTAATCCAAGTCAAGTGATGATGAGAAATGAAATGAAACTCTCATCAATTTATATGATCCTCCGAGGGATTCGAATTTCCTAATTAGGCCTAATGATGCCCCTAACAATAAAATAATGTGCAAAGTAACATCCCTTTGGCGACAAGCCCACCAAATAGCTCCATAATATGAAAATAAGCCTCTCAAGTGGGCCGAAATGGTAATATAATAGCTATGAGGGCCATGGAAAGGCCTAGTGAAGTCCCTCATGTGCCAAAATGAGTGGAAGGGCTTCAAAAATAGTGATGAAGGGATGCCCCCTTGATCTCCAAGAAAATGACCTGTGGTGCTCCCAAGTGGCTCTGGGGGCATAAAAACATCCTCATTGGTCTCCAACCGAATCGAAGAAGCATGTATTCCATTTGCAAGGGTTGGAACAATGATACAAGCCCTCCCTTTGTCTCCTATGGTGAGACAAAACCCCATCTGGGCCCTACATCAACTTCTAGGAGTGTGGTGCAAGTGTGTAGCCGACTGGGCAAGGTTGTATAGGTCCATCATCATCATCATCAAACAAGTGGAACACAAGCAAGCAATGAACGATACTGAAGGATCCCATGGCATGACAATTTTCTCTCTGCTATAATGGAGGCCCATGGCTCTCAACGCACACCTTACAAATGCGATTAAGACCCTCTGTAGGGCTTGGACCCCGTATAGGGAGACCAAACCCCAAGATGAAGACCCACCTGAAATTCTGTATAAGATCCAATGCGTCTCCTCACCTTCGAGTACAACAATTCATTAGTGTAATTTAGCAAATGAACTTACAAATCATGGAACCAAGTAGGAAAATCATAGTGGCATGACCTTCCATAACGGGCTTTAGAGTGTACAAGTGTCTCAAAGTTCAAGAAAGAGGTTAATCGAGGACCCTATTAGGTGGTTTCAACCTCTAAGGGAGTGACAGGTCCATGGTACATCTGTCATATGGCTAGTGTCATGTGAAATAATGATGGAACAGAGTGGGGCATTAGGGGAGAGCTCCTAGCCACATGCCATGGTACAAGGGTAGCTATGATTAGGGAATCCCACACTTGGGAGCATAGATGTAGAAGGGAGCAATCATGGTACATGAGTTTCCTCGACCTTTGTTTTTCCACCCTTCTTCATATGCCTTTTTATTGATTTTTCTTTTATAACTGCTCGGGGCTCTAGGGGATGAGAGCATGATTCAAATGGTATTGCAATGAATATCCCCTTTAAGGTTAGGCAGTTCATCGCCCACCAAGGGTTGGGACAATCATGGGTTCCTTAGTTATGCAGGGGGCTCATATAGGGTACCTAGGAAGCATGGTGATGGCCATAATAGTAGAGGGTAGAGCTCACACTGGCTCTTGCCCACGTGCTAAATTTATATGTCCTGACCATATTTTGCATTTTATGGCACATTTGCTATTGAGAGTGGCCAAATTATGCTTTTTACTTTCTTTTTAGCTTCATCAACCTCTGGGGCATCGTTCCTGGCCTAATCCAAAGTGTGGACAAGGGGATGGGAGGGCTAACTCCTTGTGGACCCGGATGGGAAATATGTGGAAAGGGGTTATAATGAGCGTAAGGGAGTGACGTATGTGGTGTTGGGAAGTAGGACCACGCAACCAAAATCAGGATTTCCCATGTTGTGACACTCCTAAAGCTAGTAGCCAATAAAGGAGATCCCACAGGACTAGGATACAAGGTTAACCACCAAGTTGGACAAGGGGACAAGACTACAAACCAAGCCCATTATTTCCATCGAATCCCCCCACCAATCATTGCTCAAAAGTTTCCATGATAAATAAGAAAAAATACCCAACTACATAACGAAAGCCATACCTTTGGGGTTGGAAAGCCCACCTTCAAACATACGATCATGATAGATGGGCGAGGGTGCATAATGGTTGGCTCAGGTGGCGAAGGTGGTGGCACATCGAGCTATTTGGTTGCTGCAAGGGGCTGTTGACTGTCGATTGAAGGCAATGTAGGAGAAAATTCTCCTATGGGTGTCACCCACAGGTGGTGGGTAACTCTGGTTCCAACTAGGACATGATCTCTCAGTAGAGTGCACAAACGTACTCGAACGGGGAGGTCATGAGAACACTAATAATCTCTTGTGACTGCAAACCTGTTACCTACACATCAAATACAAAGCACATGGGGCAACGTGTTTTTGTGGTGTCTTATGATCGTTCATGCTTTTGTTAGGCCATAAAAATCAACAAGAAATAAATTTTAGTGCAATTTTAATCTAAATGCACCTAATCTACCATGTTAACACAATATGATGTTAGTTTTAATGCAAAGATCAATTTGCAATGCATCCTATTGTAATATATATGGTTAAAATGTGCAACTGCTAAGTATATTCATACAACCAATGCAACCAACATATCATTAGATCAATATAAAAACACTTTCCCTTATGAACCATTATGGGGTTGGAGACCCACATATCACATTTCCCATTGTGAGACTTGCTTGATGAGTGGTAAGGGTGGAGTGTGGGAACATTTGAGGACCATGCATCAAGGGCCAACGATGAGGAGGGAAAAGAGGAATCCAACTTGTGCAAACTTTCTTGCAATGAGAATATGGAGAACTCAACAACCAAGCTCATAAAATTTCAATGAATAGCAAGCTCGAGCATATCCTCCTCATGGCATGAAGAGATAGAAGGCACATAAAGCTCTGTTAGGTCTCCGTAGTTTGCAAGATTGGAGAGTACAAACGCTGCAGAGCATACATCAAAACCACTTTGGAATCTGAGGATCTAGCCATCCTAGATTGAGAGAGGGATCTCTCTATATATGTGTATCTCAAAGATATTTCTTTATGCTTAAGTATGATTTTAGGCTAGCTATAAAGAACAAGGTTTTGTTTGTTTTGGTTGGGTAGGATAACATGAAGATGAAGAAAGTCTGTATGAAGGGTGAAGGTGTGAGTAAGTGACGGAATGGTTCAGCTAATAAGATAAGCAAGGAACAACATTAATCCATTGGGCTATGGAGTCATAATAGGATTTAATTGCACAACAAGGTTCAAGAGTGGCCCATGGGGCAAGTCATCTATGTCAAAGGATCTCTTTAAGTTGATTTTATGGAATGAAACATTAACAGTGTGGTGAAGGAAATAAACACACAAGAAAAACAAGGGACAACCTAAGATTAGGTAAGTACTTTTAAACTAGCCTGCTTTTGACATGCACTTAATAGAAAGACACCAAGTAACCTAAGATCAGGTAAGTACTTTTAAACTAGCCTGCTTTTGATATACTTTCAAGAGAAAACATTAAAAACAAAGAATAGCTTAAGATCAAGTAAAGACTTTTAACTTAGCCTGCTTTCAGCGTATTCTCAAAGGAAAACATTCATGATAAACATAAAAATAGTGTAAAATCAGGTAAGTACTTTTAAACTAGCCTGCTTTCAACATACTCTTAAGGGAACTTTTCAAAGCAACTGTTGGAGATAAATTAGAGGGCAGAGCTAACCATAAACTTCTCTAGCTCAACTTTTAATTAGCAGACTTTTTAAGAACATTCAAAGACAATATCTCAAGTGGTACTCAAGAAACATGGGCTTACCAACACTTCACTAGTTATACTCTATTGAATTATCCTCAAATAAACAATAAGCAAAAAACATAAAGGATAAAGATTTATCAGTGAGATTTAGGGTACTTTCAGAAGTAAATCCTAATCTATGTTTGCTGTTCTTTATCAGGGAAAGTGGACAGAATGAAAACACAAAGAAAATAACAATTACAGTGAGAATAACATCACCATTGACATAGACCAGGATCCCATAAATCAGCTATTGTATTTGTTGTTCAAACCAGTTACAATCTTCAAGCCCAGTGGGTCTTTACAGCTTCAAACTTCTCATCTCAGCTTATGTATCTTCAATTCCTAACAGCGCTACAACATGCTTCAACAGCGATTTACATTCAACAAGTATCCAAAGACCAACCTGTATACTGTCTTCTAGAGAAGTATTTATAAGAGAATGAGGAGATGGAGTGAAAGAAAGGCTTATCTGTTCAATTAATGCAGAGTTAGTGCTTCTTGGCCTTTGAAGGGCCAAATGGAGAAGTTATGACATGTATTAACTCTGCTAATTGATTATTACATTAAAGTTCATCAACTTCAGTCACTTTTGTTGACTTTGGGGGCTTTTTGTAGGCTGGCCATTAATTCTGAGCTGTCTTTGACAAAATATCTCTGACTGTGTATTCTTTTGAGGAAATAAGCCTGTGGGTGGCAGTTTTTGGCTTTAATTGCCTCACTGATGTGGCATTTGGAGGCTTCTTAGTTGATTTGTCGACTTATGTGGCTTTTAAACACTGATTTAACCCTGGTTCTGCGTTTTAAGGCTTTATAATCATCCTCGGAGCCTTTAAACCTTTTCAACTAACTTTATCTTAAAAAACTGTGCTTTATTCCTTTAAACTGTGGGATTACGTCTTTTGATTTTCAACTTTGCGCTTTAATCCTTTATATTTAATTCCTGATATTCTTTCCTGATCTTTATTAACTTCATTTGTTCACTGACAGGCGCTTTCTTTGTGTGCTGGAGGGCTTTCGCTGAGTAAACCAATGCTCATGAAACACTGGGAAAACATGAATTTTGCACCCTTTTTGTCCCTTCTTGCTTTTAATCGGACTCTGAGGATCGTCACCCTCAGTCTCTGTCCCTTTATTGGACCGTGGGACGGCTTTGTGTCATAAAAATGCCTTGAAACCTACAAAAACACAAATTATTATAAAACCCTGTGGTATTGGCATACACTGCTTACAGAGGCTCAAAGGAGGCGGAAAGGAGCAAGGAGGAGGAGTGGAGGAGGTTTCATGGGGAAAAACCCACGAAAACCAATTTAAAAACTATATTTGGCGCGAAAATGGGCAAAGTGGTTTCTAGAAAACCACTGGCAGTTTTCGCGCAGCAAACGGGCGGTAAGTGGTTTTCAATAAAACGAACGCGATCCAATTAAAATGCGCCATGTGTCCTCCATAAACCACTCTTTTCACGCAGTTAACGTTCGATTGCTTTTTTTTGGGAAATGAGCGTGAAATAGATCGTAAGCCATTGGATCTGGGGGTACAGATCCAACGGTTAGAGAGGAACGTGATGGGAAAGGTGCGAGGCGGGAGCTTTAGTGGAAGCCAGGTGTCAGCATAGGATTGGGGGAGCAGTTCGCGTAGTGGATGGCTTATTGCATCGGCGGTCCGATGGAATACAAGACAAGGGAGAAGGGGAAAGGGAAACGTTGATGGCCGATGCGATGGGGGCTTAAGAAACAGGCGCAGGGGCATGGTCACGTGGAGGGGTATGTGACCAGGGGCCGAGGGAAGGAGGGCTTATCACATCGGCGGGGGAATGGGGGAGCGAGGTAATGTAAATATAACAGCGCCGATATGACATAAATTTGCGATGCGATGATTGCTAGCATAAGGTTACGGGTCGGGGGCTTAAGGCCTTTAAAAGGGTGGGAGAGGTTTTTTTAAGGTTTTTTATGTATGTTTTTGGGGTTTTTAAAGGTTTTTCCAAGTTTCGATAGAGCGAAAAAACAGGGTTTAAAACCATTTGAAAGGGATTTCATGGTTAAAAAGGATTTTTAAGGGAATGGAGAGTAAATGAAAGGGAACAAGGGGTTTTTCAGAAAACAGTTTTCTTTGGGAACAACAGGTTCTCTTGGTGGATTTTTTTGAAGGGAACAACGCTTAAGGAACAACACTGTTAGGGAACAACACTTAAGGAACAACACTGTTAGGGAACAACAGAGTTCAAGAATGAGTAATTTTCTATGAAAATAATCTCTTGAAGGCTCCAGACCTGTTTTAGCCATCATTTGCTATGACAAAATTATTACTGATGGCTAACAAGATCCACAATCACATCATCTTGATTATCGAAGAAGGAACAAGGTGGATTAGAATCATCATATCTTGGGAATATTGCATAACTATGAAAATCAAATCTGAACATTTTTGATGCATACCTTAAATAAGGTCTAAAAAAATTGAATTTTCAGTTTTTTTCGGCAAAACTTACTATTTTTAGACATAGTGGGAATCATTTTTAGTATTTTCAGTTTGTTGATCTGTTATCGATTTACTGTTGTTACAAACTTATCAGCTCTGAAAATTACTGAATCAAACTCTCTTAAAGCCTTAAAATTGAAATTTTCACATTTTAATATATATTTTTTTATTTTTAGAAGTATTTGTTAGCTATTTTAGGTAGTATTATCTTGCTGATCTATCATTGTTTCACTACTTATATAAAAATATCAAATCCGAAACTTCTTTTAATCAAGCCCTAAAAATTGATTTTTCTTCAAGTTCAACAATTTTTACTATTTTTAGTCGTTCTGAGCATTGGTGCTGGTATAGTTTGTTTGTTGATCTATGGTTTAAATTACTGCTGTAATTTATATTTCAGATCTGAAATCTTGCTAAAAAATATATCCTAAGTTTGACTATAGGAGAAAATTTAATTTTTGGATTCGAATATTTAAGAACATCATTTAATCCATAAATTGCTTGATGAAGTGGTTTTATTAGCATTATACTTTCATGGTATATCTGGATGAATAATTACTGAGATTTAAGTGGTAGTAATTTTATATGTTTTAGTTGGGTTTGATGATCATTAGCATTTGAGTTTTGAAACGTGTTCTATCAATTAAAATTGCCTAATGTTTAATTAACTTTTGTCTCATTTACTTGAATTATTGGATGTTTATTGAATACTAATGTTTGGGAAATCTTTTCAAGTAAGTGTGATTGATATCTGATTTTGATAGCTCTATTATGGATCTGTATATATTTTAATCGAGTAATTTTGGTATCTTCATAATTGACACTTTCGCTTAAGTACTTAGTGGTTAGATCAGATTATTTATAATCTAAGTGCTTTAGGCTTTTTAACATTAACTCTCATTTTTGAAGTTTGCTCCATCTCTCTTCTTCTTCAAATCGTTTTCCTTGCATCCTGCATTCTAAATTAAAATTGCATGGCAACAGTTTCTCATCAAGTACTTAGTTGTAATTTCTTTAGCAGGATAGTTGATTCCATAAGACACTGATATAAATATTTCCAATTCAATTGAATCATTTAATCTTGCTAGATCTTTTACAAGTATTTGATCGTTTAACTATGTCTCCCGAACTAGTTGGTTTCCAACGAGTTCTCATTCTTTCCATTTCCATAGGGTCTACCCCCTTAGTCTGTTATAAGGAGACAACTTAAATAGAGAGATTGGGGATTAGGGTGACAATCCTCGATCTGAACTGTTGTCGCGGTGCCTAGACATTCTGTGCGACAACAGGGCCTTCAAGCCTATTAGGATTAGGGCATCTTCATCAAATCTAGGGCAACATATATCAAGCATTAGTTCTAGGACTTGCATCAAGAATTTAGGGCTAGGGCTTTATGATTACATTAGGCATCAATAGTTTAGAGCTTTCCATTGTTTAGATAGAGCTAGGTTTTCATGGGAGGGGTTTCTTCATTCATCATTAGATCGTGCATCAAAAATCTATGGTAGCATCAGTTGTGCTATAGGTCCCAAATTTTGAGGAAGGACTAGAGTTCACCTGATCTACAAGACCTAGAAACGGATTTGGGAAATTTCATCTGGTTTAGAGGATATTAAATTAATTAATTATTTTAATGTATTTCCTAAGTTAAAACTTAGGAAAATAAAATAATTAAAGTGAATTTAATTAAACATGTGATGAAATTGTCTTAAGTCACACGGATCAAGTTTTCTTTTAATCTTAGTCATTGATTAAATATTTCATCTTGGTCGTTGATTTGTCAACGAGAAAAGTATAAAGGAAAGGCTTGGGGTCATTTGTAAACAGAAAAAGGCAGACCATTGAAGTTAAGCTAATATTCTAGGGCGGGGTTGCTAAGAATTTTCAGTAGTGTTTCAGTTGCAGAGAGGGGAATTTAGACCAAGGAGATGATCTGATCCCGGGGTCTAGAATACACAAGAAGCAAAGATATCGAACCGACGAGAGGAAGAGCGGCGGCTTAATGACGATAGCGAGACAAGGACAACGTGATTTTCAAGAAACCCTTCGGGGGTTACGAAGACCCTTAGGGCGACACAATTGTTGAGTCCTGAGTGCAGAGGTAATGCAGTCCCTTCCAGTGACAGTGTTGAGCATTTGGAGGCCTTCAGAGGTTGACGCAGTGTCTTTCAGGGGCAGATCTGGGGTTTCTAGGCCTAGATCTGGCTGAGTTCTGTAAATCCCGTTTGAGGGTGTGGATCTGTCAGTATTGTTGGTCTTATATCAACCAGGTGCTGCAGATCTAGAGTTTTCTCTGTAGAGTTTTCCAGATCTGGAACCCAGAGTTGTGTATTTAGAAATATTCTTAATAATAGAGCCCTCCAGCAGCCAAAGATCAGTTTTCCCACATTGGGTTTTTTCGGGGACAGTTTGTCCATAAATAACTATGTCACTTTGTTTATGTGTGCATGTGCTTATTCTGGATCTGAATTGGTAGAGATCTATTATGTTTTTTGCTTTGATGTTAACTTGAATTTATTCAGTTGATAACTTGTATAAGTAGGAGAAGCTTAACCAGATTAACAGAAATAATTTCTGCATAAGAATTAAGATTCAGAAATTTCTACATCGTCGTCTTCTAGGTCTTCCTTGGTCTTGATGTCTTCACTCTTATTTTTAGCTTCCTTAATGGGTTCTAGATTTCCTTCTTGCTTTCCATCATTTTCTTGACTAGAGGTCATGGTCAATGCTCCTTTTGAGTGAAGATTTTGAAGTTTTTTGTAACGTTCCTTTTTATGGTATTCCTTATAACATGGTTAGGATGGACTTTCAGAGTTGGGGCCAGACAGGTCACAGGTGCGGGTTGGTGTCATCAGCGGGCCCTAGGGGATTTTGGATGTGTTATGAGGAGTTCTTACGAGGTCCAATGGCATTCGCTTGATATATTGCACCATGTGCATAGTTTCCTTTCATTCCATTGCATTTCGACAAATTTTATAAAATTGAGTTATTAATGGGCCTAACTCAATTAATTAACAGGTGGCATTTCAGGAGGAATTCTTGGTAGAACACCTTAGTATAATAGCTCGTTGGAACCGGAATGAGAAGATCTACAAGATGGGATGGCTAGGAGTGATTTTTAGTGACTTGAGGAGGCATGGTGGCCAATTGACCATTTTCCCACATTAAAAAGAATATTTTAATTAAGGGAAATGTGCACAATGATTAAAATAATAATAAAATAAGAGCCTCTAGAGGAGTCCATCAGATCTATAAAAAGAGGTGGAAGGGCCATTATAGATCATCTTGGATTTAGTATTGCTTCTTACATGTGAGATTGAGAACCCAGTTCTCTACTCCATTGGTAGCCCCAGGATGGAAACCTTTGGGTGATTTAGAGGGATTGGGCGAGCACCCATCTCCCCTTGCTGAATTCATCCAGAATTCATAGGAGAGCTTAGCGGTGGCAGTTCAGTTCAGTTGGAGTGCCAATGTAGCAGTGCAGTAGATTATCCCAGACGCCAGCATCTCATCTCAGTTATTTTGGTTGTACATGCATGTAATCCCAGTTTATCTATTATAATAAAATGTTGAGATCATTTTCCGCTTATCATGTTGTTGTGTTGTTGAATTTTATTGGTCATATTTTACATGGCAATCTTTTGTTACGAATGTAAATTTACCTGAAGTTAATATTTCAAGAAAACCCCAAAATTTTGTTTTTGGAATATTACAATGATATCAGAGATGGTGTTCCTGCTAGCCTGAGGGTTTCGTGTAAAATTGCTAGATCCAAAATTAGTTGTTACAGGATGTTGGGCCAAATTTAAATTGATTTGGAGGAGGTCGAACTCTCCATCTCGAGACAAATGAGACAAACGAGTGTCATTGCTGAAGTTGTAATAAATTGATGGAGCCGTGTGACCAGCGTGAACGTTTGGCACTGTGTTAAGGAGTCCATCAAAATATGGCCGTGTACCAGTTGTCCATGTGAGAGCCAAGTGCATTCTATGGGGTCGTGAGCATCATTATTTGATTGGGCCGACTCTCTAATTTTTTATTTTAAAGGGCACCAAATTTTTCCATGAAGAGGTCGAATGCTTCTAATTTATGAAGACGAATATCACGTTGGCTGCATTATCTGTTTAACCAAAGTTTATTACCCCATGTTTATTAAGAAAAACGTCGAATTATTTTGAGGGTCCCAGCATATTATTTTAAGTGGGGCGTGAGAATATTATGAGGTAAAAAGGAGCATGTGATTTTTTTAGAATGGTGGCATACGAGAGGGTTGCGGGGAAGCTTCAAACCCCTTTGTCACTTCGATTGTCGCTCCGTGCGGGAGCGTTTGAAACGCGCTCCAGCGCTTTGCGACGGGAGCGTTTGAGCGCGTTTTCGACCTGTAAAAACGCTCACTTTGTTTTTGCGGGGGCGTTTCGGGAAGTGCTCGGGAGCGAAACGCTCCTGGCAAAAAAGCGTTTCCCGCCGCGCGAAATTTTTTTATTAGAAAAATCGATTTTTTTAAAGGGGGGGGGGGGGTTTCATTTGCATTTCATTGTTTGTTGAGTTGAGAGAGAGCAAGAAGGAGAGCGCAAGGTTGACGGGGAGAGCAGGAGCAAAGGCGATAGGAGAGCAAGGAGCAAGGCTGACGGGGAGGATTGCAAGAAGAGGTAGGCCTTCTAATCCAATTTTGTATTTTCTAGGATGAATTTGTAGATTGTTAAATTGTTTAAAAATTAAAACTTGAATTTTTCTTGAATTTGCATTTATTGGATTTAAAACTTTAAAAATGAATTGTTTTTTCCTATGTTGCATTTCCTATTCCCATTTGGCATTTTCCATTGTTTTGCGGGCTAGAAACTTGAAACTTGTTTCCATCATGGCTATATGGCTAGGAATTTTCCTCATGTTGGTTCCTTTCTTTGTGATAATGGTGTTGGAGAGTGCTAGAAGAAGAGGCAAATCGAGAGAAGAGGAGGATGAAGAGGAGGGTTATGGTGGATCTGAAGAAAATCCGAAGAGGAGGAGGATTATGCGCGAGGAGGAAGTGGGGAGTGGAGACCATGAGAACATGAGATCCCCAATAGCTCACAAGACCAATATCCTTTGTGGAAATATGTTCGAAACAAGAAGGAGGGAAAGGTGGTGGAACCACTAAATTTATTGTCCCCATTGCAATAAACAATACCATGGTTCATACCCGTGCGAGAAGGCACCTTTGTGGATAATGCCGGAGATGGAACTAAAAATCTTGGAATCAAAGTTTGTACTTTTGTGCCGGCACCACGAAGATATATAGGAAGGAAGAGGTTGCTACGGAGATCATCTAAAAGATCTAGGGGTTTCGTTGATTCGAGGCCCAACACATCATGGTCACGACAGTTCTTCCACCATGCCGGTGGTTTGGAGCGGTGGCATTGGATTAAGGCGTAGAACCATATCCGATTTCCTAGACGAAGGGTGTAGGGATGATGTGGATTCAAAAGTTTACCAGTTTCTATATGCATGTGGGGTGCCATTCAATGTTCTTAGAAAGCTCACCTTATTGGCATGGAAATGGTTTACGCCATTAATGATGCCCCCAAAGGATACAAAAGCCACAGGTGACAAGGCTAGAACCGTGGGTCTTGATCATGAAAGAGCTAAAATAAACAATTCTTTGGCTAGAATGACAAGTTAGTGGAATGAGCATAGGTACGTTCATTGTCTTTGATGGATGGACCAATGTAAAAGGAAAACCATTGATAAATGTTTTAAAAGCATGTCGTTAGTGGTGCAGTCTTGCAGCGGCTTATGATTATTGAGATAAATTCAAAATAGCATTAACATTGCAGAACCATTACTTGATATAATTGAAAAAATGGGCCATACAATGTGATACGAGTCATCAGCGATAATGTTTGCTAAGCATGAGCGGCGGGAGCAATTGTTGAGGATAAATACCCCAGCATTTTTTGGTGTTTGAGGTGTTTGGTTCACACAATGAACCTTTTGATGCATGATATCATCAAAAACAAACAACCTCAATTCAAATGGCTTGGTGATTTGTACAAGAGAGGTAAAAAAATGATCAAATTTATTACAAATCATAGCAATACCCATGGGCTTTTCCGTACTCACTCCAAATTGGGGTTGTTGAAAATAGGAAAAACTAGATTTGCTAGCTATTACCTCACCTTGAGCACTTTTGAAAGGTAAGAGAGTCATTGGCTGTAATGGTATCAAGCCCTGGCAGCGGCTATTAAAGGACGGGCGGCAACAATAGTTGAGCGGGCAAAGTTTCGAACATGTGGAGAGCAACGCCCCTTGACCATTTGTTTGGGCTTGTCCTTGGGGAAATTGTGAGTTTTACCAAACCCATTTATAATGTATTGTGATTCGCTTTGCGGTGCGATAAACCAGTGATTGGAGAGGTTTATGAGCGGTGGATGTATGTAGAACTAAATAAATATATTGTTAAGGATAATGATCCCAACTTGTATGCTATGATTCATGTTGCTTGTGTGTGTGTGCACGGTGGAATAGCTCAATGTTCCCTCCCCGTGGCACACAGCATATCATCCTTACGCCAAAATATTACTCTCCATCTTGGTTGTGACCAACACACTTTGGAGGTGGGGTTGGGGTGAAACCTCACACGGATCCGAGGTACAAGGGAGTACATGAAGGCATTGGACAAATTGGTGCACGACGTGGAAGAGTGTGCTAAATTGCGCAGATTAGGCAAATACTTAGACCTGCCATGCTAACTTTGGTTCTTTCCATGCAATGGAGAGAACGGGGATAGATTTGATGCTCTCACATGGTGGGAATCATATAAAGGCGGCATGGGACTTTTGCCAAAGTTGGCTAAAAGTTCTCTACGGTGGTGAACACTTCTTTGCGAGAGAGGTGTTGGAGCACCTACAACTTTATACACAATGTGAGAAGAAACGAAATTTGAATGAAAACCATTTTGGAAAGCTTGGTTTATGTGCATTATAAATTGAGGGTTGAGCCATTACGTGATCGAGTCGTAAGGGACCAGTCTCCAGTGCGGGACAACAACCAGGAGGATGTCGATTGGAGGACGACACATTACATCTGGAAGAATTAGACGAACTTTATAGGGATGATGATGAAGCATCGACAGCACCGCCACACACGGGAGCCGGTCCACACCATCTCTTGGTAGCGGTGCGGGTGCGGGTGCCGGGTGCAGGTACACTCCTTGATATCACACTATTGTACCTTCTGCAGTCCGACCTCTGCAACTGGTCTTGGTCGTGGTACTCACAGTACAGAGGCCAACATTTCCTCGTGGCTCCCAAAGTGGAGCATTTCTAGGTGGGCGTGGCAAGGGGCCGGCCAAATAAAATAGGTTGTTGTTCTCAGTCTTTTCTATTTGTTGCCCAGGTTAGACGGATTCATTTGACTCTTTCGTTTCATATATTTATTAATAATTTAAGTTTGAAGTTTGAGATTTAAAGAAAATTGAAAACTTTGAAGTTGGCATTTATAAGTTCTTGTTTACAGTATTATGAATTATGGAATATAGTGTTCTTCATGAAAGTTATGGTAGTGTGGAATCAATGATAAATGTTATATAATATCAATGGTAATCATCATTGGGCTCTTAAATTGAAATAATGATGATAAATGGCCTTGTATCAAATTATCAATGATGATAAATGTTATACTTATGTGAATTTTGAAAAAACTGAAACCTTCAATTGATGATTTGCGAGACTCAGAGTCAATATGTTGTATGCTTCCAACTCGTGGGCGTGGTTGATGAAGATTATAACTTCTAGATGATTGATGTTTAATTCATCATTCTACATGTTTTTGTTGACATATATGCATCAAAATATAAAAAATATAAAAAATATTAAAATATATATATATATATATATATATATATATATATATATATATATATATATATATATATATATATATAAACGCTCCAGAAAATGCTCCGGACCTGGAAACTTTTAAAAATGGTGCTTCGCTCTGCTCCGCACTCCCACTCCCGCTCCCGCTTCAAGTAACAACGGTGGCATAGTAATCTTTAAGTGTGGTCGTAAGAATCATTACGAGGCCATCGTCATCTATGGGAAGAAGCCCAGGAAGCTAAACTTCTTTTGAAGAAGAACCGCCATTTGAAGATCTAAAGAGACCCCTTAGGAAATTTTGGCCATGAATATCTTCCTGAAGTTTTCCAAATTCACACGAATTTGAGCACATTTGTCTATTTCATCCGGTGCAAGACGCGTGGGTAGCTTAAGGGTGATTTTACGCAAGACGTTTTGAGCTACACTACCATGATTTGTGAAACTTTGTACGTATGAAAGTAATGTAAATAATGGATGTGTTAGGTACGTAGGAGCAAAGGGTTTATTGAGCGGTCTTTTAGAGGAAAATTAGTTTAGCCTTGAATCGAGTTATCACATCATTGGGGAGGCTGATTGCTTGTCTTGTTGGAACGGAGTCAATCTCTTGAAGGCATCGACCATAATTAATCGCCCGGAAAGTTTGTAGATCAAACCTTTGAAGGGCCATTATTTTACAAAGGCCATGTATGAGGTGGCAATAATTTTCAAAGGAGACGAGTGTTCCAAGATTCATTTTCTCCCGCTTTCCTCATAATCCATCTACGGGAAGACGAAGATTTGAAGAAAATTTAATAGACAATGTGTTTTAGAAATGAAATGCAATGAGCCAGGTGATTTCGGTTTGAAGGCATGTGGCATGAACTCATATAGTGAAGGGTTGAGCCATTTCCGAGTGAAGTTGTGTGGGCATAATGCTACATTGAGGAGGACCAAGTAAATAAAAACCTTAGAAGCAAGTTGGTTGAAGGCCGAGAGCGATCCTCGGGTTGTTGTGGTAGTCACATAAAGGAGGATGTGATCGACAATGTCTACGCCATATTGGAGTTGTAGTAACCTTCTCTGGAGTTGGATTGATTGAACTAGTTCCCTTGTGACAAATTACATATTCGGGGTTTTTCTCACTTGTGAACTTTGGAGGTGTGTCGATGAATATGAAAGTTATAGGATCTGTGTTTCCTTTCCCATTTGGAAGGTCGCATACAAAATATTGAATTCTAGTCAATTCAAAGAAAAATTACGATTAATTGTGAGGGGCCGGGTATGCATAGACAATCACACAAGGAGGCAGGTTGGTGCAATTGGCTTGAGTAACTTGGAATAAATGTTATGTGTTGAATTAAGATTAATTAGGAGAAGTTGATCTGAATTCTTTGACGAGAAAAAAACAGTGTATATTTCTTGAAAATTCCTAGATCTAAATAGATCTAATAAATCCTCTTGCAACCATCGAATTACTTCATCTATTATCATAATTTACTTGATGCAATTATTTGAATAAATTCATGAAATATTGAAGCAATCAACAAAACCTTACACTACAATAATTATGATTCGAAACAAGGAAACAAAACAAGAAAATCATTCACACATATGACACCTTTATTTTGGACTAAGTCCTCGAAAAAACCCAATGCGGGAAAATCGGTACGTAGTCTGAGGGTTTTATTATTATGTAGTAGCAATGTTTTAATACATCTCTAAATACCCCTAGGGTAATTACGATTCTGAGAGAAAATACTAGCGGAAGAATTTGTGAGATTTACCTTAATCCTTGAAGTTTCGTTTGATTCGGATGAAAACACTTTAAAGCTGCAACAAGCCTGCTCACTTAGATCCGGCCTTTAGACTTTTAGCCATATGTGCCCCCCCCTTCGAGCTCAACGTGGCCCCTCCAATAAGTCGTTTTCCTCCTTGGACCACAAAGGCAGCCTCTAAGTGCCACTTTACTACAGTTCTGAACTTAAGAAATTATTCTGATTAAGCTGCCGGCAAAAAATTTAAAAAAACCCTTCTCTGCCTCTGTATTTTGCTTATTTGCCAGAGCCTGTAATCACCACATCAACCCTCTTCACACGCATTGGGCTTTGGATTTGGATCTTTATAGCATATAGTGAGTATCACAGCTAAGAAAAATCTCTTCCTCTCAGGATCAACATCCTGTTTTTACCCCTCCTCACAGAGAGAGGATCAACACTACTGGCTCCCGAATTTCTCATCAAACCACGACCTTTTGCAATTTAGATCTTGGAGTCAATTCGGTGTCTTCAGTGTATTTCCAAATGACCCTCAAGCCTTCCTTTTATAGTCTTCTAGTTGACACTGTCAATGACCCCAAGTAGATATCTAATTCGACATTTTAAGGATTTCAAGCATGAACAGTCCATGTCATCTAAGGAATTCCTTTATTTAATACCTTTAATTATTTAATTTCCCTAAGTTTAGACTTAGGTCCAAGTCATGGTGTTTTCTGTCAAGCAAAATATGAGTGGAATTTCCACAGTGCTTTGAGTTCTTTGAATACTAGTATACAGCCTCTGCCAAATTTTAGACTTGAGCACTTTTTGATATACAAACAACACTCCCTCTTAGCGAGAAGAGTACTCTAGCAAAAAATAATCTCTATCTATAAACAAAGCATCTCTGCAGCTGTGATGTTTGTCACCAACAACTGTGTTGTTGTTGTACTTACTCTTGCATGACATCAGGAGTCTTTAGCCATGATGCAGCATTTGTACTAAAAGATTGTAGTATTAAGAATTTACAAGGTAAGTTCCTTAGATAAAAAAACCGAAAGGTCACGCTCCACAAACGGATCACAAATCAATTTTTGATGCTTATCCATTAGTTTTAAAACCTAGAAAGAAGCAGTCCACGGCTGGGTATGTGACGATTAGGGAGATTTATTAATATAAAAAGAAAAGTTACATATGTTTCTCTCATAAGGATTTCTAGGACAAATAACCCCTCCATATCTTTAAATAGGATCCTTAGTTGATAGGATGTTAAGCCCGCGGATCTGAGTGTAGAATTTAATACTAGGAGAGAACGAAGTACCTTAAGATCTTTCTAAATCATGACCATTGGATTATAAATTCTAAAATATTACATAGTAAAAAAACACATACCTAACTCCTAGACTAAGTTAATTCTTGACTATTTCCTATGTGTCGGAATATCTACTTGTCTAGGACAACCGGGTAAATTGAAAATTTACAAAGTGTTTAAAAAGAACCTGTTTCCTGCAATAAAATATCTGTGTCCCCTTGAACAGGTGCGGATAGGATTGGGTTTACCGGTGACACAATAGGAAGGAAGGGAGCATTAGAAGCCTATCCCCCTTAATGATAACTTTCGCAGATTTCAAGCATGGATCGAAGTTTGGTAAACTTTAGCCATGAAACCTTTATCAAAGATTATACATTGCTGATCATTGGTTGGACGGTATTTGCACTTCAAGAGCAAGTCATGGACAAGCTTTACAGTAGAGTGTATGTGGAGCTCAATATGTTTCTCGGCAATCACAAGCTGGATATTTTACATGAAGCAATGGCACTCGATTTCTCACCAAAATTATGATTAGATCCTGTGATGAAGACCGATTAAATGAGATCAGATAAACCACATGGCTTCCTTGCTACAAGCTAGCTTTGCTACGATACCCTGTACGACGAAAGAGATGGCACTTCTTTCTTATAAGACCAAGTAATGAGTCCATGAACTAATCTTACGATGAACTTGGTCATTGAGCCACATTAGCAGAAGATCAGTGAAACCAATCAATAATACAGAGATACCCTGCTATAATGCGTTCGAACTGAATTGTACACTCAAATATAACAAGAAGTATTCTTTTTATTCTTTAGTGACACTAGCAAGTTGGTATAGCGAAACAACTCAGATACTTGGAAAAAGGAAGGTTGGAATGAGTATGAGTTAAGTCTGAAGTTCTAATAAGTTGATGGTATAAAGGTAGCATCAACTTTAGGGAGTAATACAAATGGTAGCTTGACTCCAATGATTGAAAGGAAAGGGAGCTGGCTTGCAATCTTACATGTGAAGTGGCGTAGAAGATCCAAGGCATACTTGGGTTGAAAAGGTAATACATGCACGGATTGCAAGACTTGAATGAAATAATGCAAGTCATCCTCGTCATCATTTCAAACTTCCTTTTGAGCTAGACTTCACATGGTTTTTATAGGTTGAGATCACTACACGATGAGATAAGATCATCAACATAAAAAAAGAACAAGGATGGTAAGAAGGACACCCCTTTCTGGTGTAGATAGTGTTGTCGGAATGACACCTAGAAAAGCCATTATCTAATAGAAATCTATCCACATTTGCTTTACAAGCCGAGCTTGTTTGAGACCATAGAAGACTTCTAAGCGACAAACAAGGTGGAGTCGTTTTGGATAAAGCCGAGAGGTTGTTCCATGTATAGATTTCTTCTTTCGTCATAAGAAGGTGGGTTAACATCCATCGATGGACTTACATTTAAAAAAGACGCAAAAAGGAAAGAACAAGGCGGATCGGTTGTTTGTAGCAGGGAAGGTTTCGATGTAGTCAATGCCTTCAACTTGGGAAATCCCAACACCAACGACAAAAGGCAAACTTCTCAATCCATGCCATCCGGTCCGACTTGGTTTTGTAAACCCATCTGCACTCAGGCCGAGTTTTCTTCCCCCTTTTGGAAGGCAAGATCGCTATACGTTTCCAATAAGGGACAGTGTTCTTCATTCTGGCTTCATCCCAGCTCCCCGGATGACGGAGCTTATTAAATGTTTACAGATCGGGATTTTTACAGAAACTTAGGCCAATAAGAGGCTCTTTTGGGCGAAACGTGTCGTTGTTCGATGCGCAAGGTCATAACAGGAAGACTTGCAACATCCCGACTAGAGTGGACCCCATCTTGGGAAGTTGTGGGAGTAAAAGAATAACTTCAAGAGGTGGAGAGGTTATCATCCTTAACATTATCCTCTGAACTAGAGAGCAGATACTATTAAAGAAATGAAGAGAAAGGTGGCATATCAAGATTAGGCTCATGACCAGTGTTTCCATGAACTAGGCTGTGAGCGATCTTTCATCCAAATTTTACATCTCTTTAATGATTGTATTTTTTGGATTTTGGTTTGAAAGTCTATATCCTTTTTGACGCTCTTAGAATGTCCAACAAAAATGCATTTTTCACTCTTAGGTTCTAAGGCTTTATGTTGCATCTCTGAATGGGCTGACATCACTTAAAAACCACGAAGGTAACTAACATCCTGGTTTAGTTGGGCTCCGACTTCTGCAGGTTATGTTCTTTAAAACCGCCAATGGATCGATTTACTATATAATTTGCAGTTAGACCATATTAAAAAATTGGGGACTAAGTCATTCGATTGAAGCATACAATTAGCCATTTCTTTTAAGGTGTGATTCTTCCAACTTTAAATGCACCATTTGTTGTAGATGAACGATATGTTTACAGGTGATACCATGCTTTCTGATCAGGAATTTGATAAATTTATTAATAACATATTTCTCCTCATTATCTGATCTTCAGCTTAGAATTTGATGTCAGTTAACTACTTCAAAGGCAACAAAGGCCAAGAACATATTAAAACTTCATCTTAGGTTTTAAAAGTATACCCAAGTCGTATGGAAAAAATCATCAATGGGGTTAAGAAGTACTTTTTAGCGGGAGAAAAGAAACAACGAAGTGGACCACAAATCTATACCAGAAGCTGAAGAGACAGAGCAGTGCAAGGCACGTTGTAAAACTATCTGATGAGCACTTAGTACACAGGCTTGACTTCATCTTCAAACAGAATCACATAAAACTGTCACCATATTTTCTTTACATGATTTGAAGACAACAATGGTTTAAGTGACACGATAACTCCTTACCAAAGTTTGCTCACATCATCATTATGGGCAACAAAAACGAGGAGGAATACATGATGACTCAAAGTTGTCCGACTTACTACAACCTTATGGAATCATGTTTGATGGCTGGGTGGCAATACTAGGATCTTTGAGGTCTTTGATTACAACATCATGGGTGAAATTCTATATTTTCCCTTCACATGAATGAGTTACTCGATAAATATATAGAAGGGATTTTTAATAAAGTGGGAACACATAGTACATCATTAAGCCGACCATTATCTAGATGAATGGTTCCAGATCCTACAACACTAAGAGATCTATCATCACCAACATAAATATGTTTTTGGTGCTACAATCATTAAAAAAAAGAAAAACATGGCTATTTTTGGCCATGTGGTAAGAAGCTCGAGAATCAATGAGCCACTCATGAGAATGAGAAGAAGAAGATACGTTTTAATATAACGGATCTTCAGTACTTCATGCTTCGACGAAGAAATTGCCTGGTGTGTGGGGATGAAGGTGAAGAGTGCTCCAAATTGATGTTGTGCTTCTTCATTGTTTAACCTAAGGCTTCATCTTCTCAAAACATTTGGACTCTTTATGACCATCCACGATTACAAAATTGCAATATCTACTCCCCTTCTTCCCTTTGTTTTTTTGCCTTATCATTTTGGTGAGTTTGCTTTTTTGATTTACGGGTGCAGAAATTGCTTCGGACCCTTGTTTGGTTCAGACATGTGTTTCAGATATTTCATTCTTAGGATTCTTTTGATATATGGTTGTCGTTGGTGCTCACGGCTGCAGACGTTCTAAGTGATAAGACCAAGGTGTAAGTTTTTCTTATTCTCTTATCAAAAAGAATCACAAAGCGCTCAAAGGGTTTCTTGGTTCTGAAAATGATGGCCCATCTGGTAGATGGAAGGTGGGAAACAATCGAGTGTGGAATAGATGGGGCTAACATCGTCCTTTTGACCTACAACCTTCTAAAGGAAGTCTAAGGAGTCTTAAATTTGAATAAAAAGTTGATGGAGGAGGGTGTTAAAGTTAAAGTAACCTCATTTTCAAGGCGGTACAAACCCTGATTTGAATTTTGAATACCAAAGGCAGTTTAGCTTTTGAAGTTCCTTGGTGTTGACTAAGGTGGACAACTAAGTCCAAACTCCGGGTTTATCTTTGCTCGAATGACGATCCCAATATTTTTATTGGATTCCTCTTTCGGAGAGGTAGGGTTGGTCTGGGATCGTATAGATAGGATAAACAAGAGAACATATGCACTTTAGTTATTCCACTTATGTACTGAGTCGGCCTCGAATAAAATATAGATAAATGAGTGTACTAAGTCTCTCAATATATAGGAATCTTTGTGGGTATGTGACATGTCCTTTAAGACATTTAAGTCTATATTTTATTTCTGACCGACCTGGCACATAGTGGAATAATTCAAAGTACATGTTGCTGTAGTAAGTTGAAACAGTCTTTAGTCAGTCTTGCCACTGTCGAAAGAATCAATAAAATATTGGGATGATCCTCTGAACAATAACTATTGATTTGAACCTAGTTAATCAGTTGCTACTCCCTCTCCAAATAGGGAGGGCCTAAATCATAGTGCCAATCCAAACCTTAAGTCGTCATCCAGCTATAACTTGCTTTACGGCCTCTTTTATTTCAAACATGTAGTGATGATCCCCAAAGACATCATACAAGTACAGATTCATTAAAGTCCAGGGCCTGCACGGACTCCGAAAGTCTCATGCTTGAAGTTGGTTCCTTGACCCAGAAATCGGCGGGAAGTCCAAACCTCCTCTCGCAGTCCAGGATCAAGTGGTTGAATATACCATCCTATGAATAGAAGTACGGCAATTTACGATGTGTCATAGGTCTTGCTACCTAGTCTCTAGCCTTGCCATCTCATTGGCCCAAATGCAGAAATTGCTTATAAACCCATGAACTCAATGGGTAGGATGCATACGGGGCGCCAGATGGCCAGAAGTGAACAACTCGTAATCACAGCAGTACAGGAATTCCAACACACCAACAAAGTTGTGGCAACCTAGCCTTGCTTAATTTGCTCCTTAACTCAGAAAGGCTGTGCAGAGGCTGAGCTCCGGGCTCATGCATCCCATGAGGACCCCACTTCAGAAACCAAGAGTCATGCCACAAGCCCCAGATTCTCATGAAGGTTGGGAACGACCTTCAAAAACATTGAGGAATATCATGACACCTCCCTTAATTCCTATATGATCAAGCCTTATGGCGCCTCGCTGTCTCACTATCCGAATAGTGGTACGCCATCATTATGCTTGGATGCGTACGTGGAATACGAGTTCTGAAAAAGCAAATCCCTCTAGTTGCTCCTAAAGGATAACGTTGGCATCTAACACATGCTCGAAACGAGCTCAGGCGCACCACAGCAGTGACTTCACAACGGGCTATGCTGCCCCACAATGCTGTTTCGGCCTCAACAGTGTCAAGACTACAGAAGCTTTCGTTCAAAACGGATCTACATGAAATGTGTCCAAATATTATCTTACGATCTACATGCCGACCTAATCGACGCCAGTACATCATGATGTCATACTCCACATGAAGTATATCTCATTACATAGTTTATACGTGCCCGAGAGATATCTGAAGAATTCTTGTTGACCGTTGGAAAAAGTATTAGAGGCTCAACCATAAGCAGCTCAAAGTTCATAAAACATATGTCTGGGCCAGGTGTTCACTAAGAACATATCGAGGAGGCCCCTACGAGTTAATGATATGGTAGGATTTGTGTCCAGGCTAGCAACGCTGCCACTCAACTTCTTAAATTTAGGTTCCCGCTAGTAATAAACAAATTTACGAGTCACCATGCTAAATGTAAAGCTTCCTGATACTATTTTTTAACAGAAAGAGAAAAATGTTTTTGGAATATCTCTCAAGACCTCTAAGCCCTAGACATCAGTCACAAATCTTCATTATAAAACAGCCTTAGCTCTCTTTATGAAGATAAACTGCACATGCAAGAAAGAGATAGTCACATACCTTTTGGACGAGACACACCTACGACAACAAGTAAAAGGTTGAATTAGCGCCACTTGGTGAAACGACTCAATCAGTATTCACATCCTCTGACCCACTATTCAGGTGCTTACTTTGACCCACAGGTGCTTTTCTTCAGCACCTTAGACATGGGTATCGATCATGAGCTTCCCAACCCCAGAAGTTGCTCCATATGTCTCTTCCCTTTACTGGCACCCATGCAAAGTAAGTCTTCCCATCATCTGACAAACTCTACGATGGCGGCGGTGACAGGAATATCCACGAATCGCAGGAATGGTGAGCCTCTTCGGGCTACGGGTGCAAATGTAACAAGCCATAGTCTACGGCCTTCCCATGCAGAGAAGCCCACAGACAGCAAATCCGTGAACTTTTTGGCCTTGCATGGTCAGCGCCAGTCTTCCTGACCATTCAGTGACAGTGGCACATCCTGTTGGTCCCAGAAAGCTTATCCTAAACCATCATTCTTTCCTGCGTGGACCCCTGCTCTTACGGCCACATCAACCGGACTCAGTGTTCAGCTTATCCGGGTCTAGCTTCAGATTACCAAAAGTACTCACTGTGACTGCCTGAAATACCTGGTATTATAAACTGCTGGTTTTCCTCAAATTTCCCCTCTTGAGCCATATGTCCTACGAGCCATAGGATCTTGTTTCGTTCAGCAGCATTATCCGCTCGGGGGGCATATCTGGATATATTCTCCTCTTTGTGCAGCTTCTCTTTTGAGAGAAGACATTTTATCAAATGAGAGGCATCAGACACCAACTGAAGAAGACTTAATCTTCACAGTCAAAGCGAAATCAGTGACACCATGATCCGTTCAAGATTCGCGTGTGAGATGCTGTGAGCTTATCTTACTATTACGCCCACGGTGAAAATTGCCCAATGCTCATCACAGCCTTTACATAGGTGTCAACGATAAGCAAGAATATATCAACAAGGCTGGAAGCTTGTTAGAAGTCCTGTTATTCTGAGGAAGTCTGTAATAAAGCCATCAACATTATCTTCAACGATACAGACGGGGTCGACATGGTTTCCTTCTCTCATAATTAACGGTTTGTGAGCTTCATCTACTAGGTATGTAATAAGAAGGCTATTGTTTCTGGTCACCCAAGACTTTGAATCTGGGAAATTGGGATCAGATACACCATCCGATACTTGGCTTGTATTGCGTTGGGTAATCACCGCGAGCTGCCATATCCATCAAGGTCCTTGCTTCACCAAGATGTCACGGATTTATATATTCATCAAGGCATTATGGCGGTGAGGTAGTTACGAGTTGTATCACGGGCTATGTATTTTATCCAAGCTTTTCTTGAAAGTTTCAAGTACTTCGGTTACCTTTTCTTTGGCTAAACCCTGTGCTTCTTGTTCAAAGATATCCAAAATAAATTTGATTTGTCACCTTACAGCAATTGTGAACAGACTATATCATCATAAATGATATATATAGAAATGAAAGGCCCAGAAGATATTCTTGACTAGTAACCAGATCTTCATACTTAATTTGAGCTATCTTTATAGCCTTGAATTTCCTCTTAGGATCAATGATTTCCTCTTACCAAATAAGTTATAGATCATTGAGAAGCGTAACCATGGATCCCCATATTTTACAGGCTTCTTCCAACTTTCTTCTTCGATTATGTTTATTTCTATGGCACTAAAACATACTCCTGCTTTGACTGTGGTATATCTAAACAGAGTATGTACATTATACGCCTTTTGAAGTGCACATGAATATGTTGTTTCAACCACATTACGAACCTATTAGTAAGCTTTGATAAGACTTTTACCTTATCATCACGGCATGGAGTCACTGTGATATGTAGTATAATGAAGAAAAGTACAAATATGCGAGGAGAGATATAGAGATATTAATTTGAATTACCGAGATATTCGAGAGTGTTTAATGAAGATTCATCTCTGTACATTACTCATCTGGGGCTTCACATATATTAAATCAATTGTAAGATTAGCATCCTTCCTTTATCTTTTGTTTATCTAATATAAATCAGACTCTTGTGAATATCTGAAAAACCTAGGAATCAACATTTGTTATATACATTTGTGAGATACGAGCTCCTTTATATTTAGCACTAGAAAGGATTAACCAGAGATCCTTCTCAACTAGGTCAAATCCTGGCGGAATCAATGTTTGTTTAGTATCTTATGCAAAAGATGATAGCGACAGGAGTAAGATGTTTCATCGCGATACATGTCACATTGAATGGTTGTCACGGCAGGCCGCTGAATTTGGCTTTTAAAGGCATTTCTGAAAGTGGGATGGGAGCACTGTCCTTGTAAAATGTTGGAAGCGAGAGACAAGATCGTGAAAAGGCGACCAACAATCTGAAGTACGATTCCCATGATAAAACCCCGCCGATTGTCAAGATACAAAACACTCATTAGGAGCCCAAAATATAACAACATAAAACCCTCTAACAATAGAAAATCTGACTCTTTCAAAATGGTAAGATTCAGCAATCACGAGTAAAAATTGGAAATCTTAATCTTAAAAAAGGAAGGCGCTTGACAGATCAAGTACAAACACCGATCTTGGGCATTTCGGATAAATCGACCAGTTTGCTATTTTTATACAACCACGACGGTTCTTGTGCCTTTTAACGGATTTTCTCTGTTTGAGTCCCTTTTATCGGCTAAATTTCTAACAAATTCCTACAACTTACGCGATTTAAAATGCAAAAAATTTTCGTCATCATAAATAATTTTTTTCTTCAGCTTACTGCATTTATTTAAGTTTCGATAATTTCATCTTGCTTACGGCTGCAATTTTACGCCATTAATGGCATTCAAAACCACTGGAAAACCAACTTGGTTTAATACCACGAGGAATATCCGTGTCTGCTGCTGAAAATCGAGATGTTTAACATGGGCGGTTATTTTCAACATAATACATTGATAGGATTTTCAATTTGAATTCCTTTTACTTTTCCATGTCTTTTTACTAGCCGCGTTGATTACGTTTGTAATATTAAATGATCTCTTTTCGTTGATTTCTGGTGGTAAAAAATAATGTCCACAGCTGTCTGCAGGAATCAGGGGAAGCCAGAAATCATGAAGTGACACCTCACACTTCAGCCTTCATCAAACAGTGTATAAGCCTCTTTTCCTGAGGCGTATTACAAGCGACTCTTCTGTCGACAATGACCCTTTCTTCCCTCGCTAGAACCTTGTCCTTAACGAAAGTATTTGGAAGAAGGCACAACTCTAAATGACCTCCTAGTACCTCATTATTTGTCTCCTTATTTTTAGTAATTCTTGCTCTTGTAAATTGGGCTTTATCTTGTGCCTACTTTGAAAAGTGTCCTAAGTGGACACCTTAATGCAAAACCTTCGGAAGCAAGGAAGGTGTGACCAGGATGCTAACTTTGGAAATAATCGCAGAAGGTGTATGTAAGGGTTGTCTTTGAAGGAAAGCATACAGGGGACCTTTCCCTCCAAGTGTCTAAGACACTCGATGTTTGCAACTGGTCCATTCTGATCTACTCTGGTATATTGCGTGACATCCTGAGAGGATGTTCTTACTACATGACATTCATGATGACTTACTCTTTTAAAGCACCAGATATACTTCATGAAGAAGAAGGATGAGGCTTTCATATGGTTCCGTGCCTTCAAAGCCTTGGTGGAAAATATGATTGGAAAAGAAGATCAAGATTTTGAGGACAAGCAATGTGATGAATATGAGTCAAATGAGTTCAAGACTTTTACAGAAAATTTTGGCAATTAAAGGAACTACCTTATACTCTGCGAAATGGTATTAGATAAAGATGATTCTGAAGCTGCTAAGTACACATGCTATAGCCAAAGTCACAAGTTTGTGGGAGAAACTGTAAATCTTGTGTATATTAGTGACGGTGCCCCTCATTCCGCTCACAGACTCCAAACTCGAAGAAGTTTTCATTGTGTTAAAAGAAACACAGTGTCTCACATTTTAGAATTTTTGGATGTCATATTATTTATTTTCACTGTGCGAAAAATGGTACGGATGCTTACAGGAAAATGTTTGTAGACTACGGTAGGACTTCTAAGGCCTATAGAGTCTATATGCATAGTCAAAGGAAATGAGATATGCCATGATGTCACTTTTGTGAAGATGCTTGCTGAGGAAAGTAGTGGTCTTCAGATGAAGAAAATCATGAAAAGGCACAGAAAACAAGAAGAACAGCAGGATGAGACAATACGATATTGAAGGACAATGGACCTGTTGGTCATATATATGAGAAAGAGACCACATCGTGAGCTCAGGACACCCCTAAAGAATCTTTGAGGTCATACCCTAGGGGACGATAAGAAAGCAAGAAGCAATATAGATAAAGTATCTAGGCATATAAATACTATTATCTGATGAACTTTTAGATCTTGGCAATAAAGCGATAAATGCGGAAGGATGCTATGCAAGAAGAATATGAGTCCATAATGAAAGAAGATGATGTACGGGATGGTCCCAGGCGAGACAAATCAGTTGTCACCACGAAATGGCTCTCTGAAGATCAAACACTGGATACAGTCGGAGTACGAAAAGTTTCAGGCAAGATTTGTTGCCTTGGCTTCTCTCAAAAGAGGAATAGACTATGATGACATATTTGCTGATGACTCTCTGTCTAGGATGGCGGTCCAACCACTTGATGGGATCAAGTATAGTGAGTTGGACCTCCTGCTGACTTCGGGTCGAATGGACAGCCCGAGTTGGTTGAGACTCTGTGAGTCCTAGAAGTTTCGGACACGGGCTGGATCCTTCGGCCAATTATGATGTCTTTATGGTACGGCCCATACTGTTTTGAAATAAAGAGACGTAGAAAGCAAATTCTGACGGGATGTGTGCAAAGTTTGGTTGCGTGGATGATTCTCCTAGTTGAGAGGGAGTATTAAAATTGGACAACTAAATTCCAGAACTCCAGTTATCTTTGCTCGGATGACGATCCCAATATTTTTATTGGATTCCTCTTTCGGAGAGGGTGTAAGATTGAGTCTAAGATCATCTAGGTCGGATGGGCGGAACCTTGCTGCTTCCAATTATTCCATATGTGTAGTTGATGTATAGAATAAATATGAGCTTAAATGTCTTAAAGGCGTACTCACACCACAAAGATTCCTATATATTGGAGAGACTTGAGATCATTTGACACATTGGTATGGAGAGAATTTCTCTCTCTCTGAATAGCATTGGTGTGATGTGTCCTCCCAGTTCTTTGTTTGATTTATTCTGAGTTTATATGTGTCTTGGTGAATGACCTGTTAAGACTTCAACAGCAGAGCATCTGATCTTAGTAATGCCTACCATTCCTATCTTTGTTTTTGGCTTGTCTTCCTCTCGATCTAACACGCATGTTCTATCTTGCCAGTGTATGCACAATAAATGCTTTCGGAGCTTGTCTGCCAGAAATCATGGTGTCAATTTCCAAGAATATGAAATAGAAGATCTTGAGCAATGGACATTCCTATCAGCCCTGCGTGCTTCGATCTTGTTTATTTTCCCACATTTACGACTTTATCATCGCTTGAAGGTTTCTTTTTCTTACATCTGTGGCTATTCTACAAGGCCCTTTTACTTCTAAGTCCATATCTACCATATGCAGAGGTAGCCATTTGAAATAATTAGTGCGTAGAATAATCGGGATGTTTGGCACCCATTTTTTTTAAAGCCCAGAAAGTGAAAAAGAGCGAAACTAATTGTCAATAGAAAGATCTAAGAAAAATTGGGTTTGATTACAGTTGAAAAATACCTTTTTGAAAAAAGCCCAGGTTATGAATCTGCGAATAATTTACGGAGATGGTTTGAAATTTGATGATGAAATTCAACTTTTAAAAAAATCCACCTTTAACAAAAACTTTTTTACAAAAAGAAGCACAGAAAGAGGCTTACAGACTTAGGACCTCTAACATATGACTATCTCACCAGTGAGATAGCCAAGATTTTGCAATTTGTGTGAAAGGAGGAGGTTTTAATTGATCTTGATGTACGTGCCTTTTTCATAGGCAAAAAACACAAAAATCCGAGCAAAAAAATAACGAAATACAAGCCTTTGTGAAAACGTTGGATTACCGGTTAGCTTTCTGGCAACTATCTATTTTTCACTATTCTTATTTCCCGAGATACTTTGAGACGGGGGAAAGAGACATACGTGTGAAAAAATCCCTTCTTCTGTTTACGGTTGGCAAGGTGCACACGGGCGTAGGCAAATAGCATACACGAAGAGGTATAGATACTGAAATAAATAAAACTAAAAACCGAAATAAACGGAGGGAACCGAAATAGCAGAACTATTAACAAGTATAAACTTGCCAAAATAACTTGGGCAACCTGAAACCTTTTTACGCCATCTGTGGGGCGTTCCCTCTGCTGTAAAAGATGCTCCCCGGACACAACGGAGCGGTTCTCTAGGCAAGAAAATGTTCATAAATAAACCAGGCCTAGAAAGAAAACGACGGTCACATGCGGTAAAAGCAGAAGCCGGATTTGGATCCAGCAATGGATCGGCCCATCGGGTTGGCTGAGTACCATGCCAAAATTTAAGGTAATTCCTTAGATCTAAAAACCAAAGGTCACGCTCAAAAATAGATCACAAATCGATTTTTGATGTATCCGTCGTTTCTGAAGCCTTGAAGAGAAGCAGTCCGGCACAAGTCAAACATGACCATACGAGAAATTATTAATATAAAAAAAATTAACATATATTACTTTCCTGTAATTTACCAGACAAACCAGCTCTCCATTGTCTTAAATGGGGTCATGGATGACCAGGTGTTAAGCCCACGGATCGAGTGTCATTAATGCCGGGGAGAGAGTGGACCGCCGGATATACAAATTTGTGACCGTTAGTTTATAAGTTACAAATGTGCATAATAAAGAAACACACTTTACCTAACTATACACTAGACTAGGTTATTCTTAACTATTTCCTATGTGTGAATATCCCTAACATATAGTAACACCAAGAATAGGGTCACCTTGAAGTTTTTAAGGTTTCTTTCTTTTACATCATTGAAGATGGTGAGATCGCTATCTTTGTAATACTTCCAGATAGTTATGGCACCTTTTCCCATATAACGACACATAAACTTACTGCACCTTTATTACATCGAGCTTCTACGGGAGGATAAATCATGGGCCATCAGCAGATCAAAGGACATACTTCTTTCCAATTGTGGCTATTGTTTTCTTATCCAGCCCACATCAATAAGTCCGGTTCTTTGTAGAATATGGGTCTACTATAGAATAAGGCCTTGATATCTCGATGACCTTAAACACCCCTGCGTTACCTTATTTTACCATAGAAGTATGGTTTACAAAACCAGGAAAATCATATACATGCACCGAAAAACAACCTGTTCAACCAGTTTTACCTCGATTTATACATAAATTGCCTGTCCGCGTCAGAAACGATCGCTATGATTTAAACATGCCTTCAACACATTCTTTCCGGATCTATGGTCTTCAAGCAATTGTGTCACTTCACTTGCTTCATCAATAATGTGCACATCTCAAACCTTTAGTTATATTTATGCTCTTGAATATTTTCACCGAATTCATGATAGAAACTGAATAATCTAAGGCAATTAATAAAGTCTTGTAAATCTAGTTTAGGGTGTGGTTGATTCAAAGCTTTTGGTGTCGAGCAATGATGTTATTGCAAATCTATTGTTTTCTCATCGGAGGACAAACGGTTAAATTTTTGATTTTGAAAGCAGTGCGATCTTGTTTGAGTCTCTCATTTTCTCTGCCAGGTTAACAGTGGGTGCCTGATTTGTTGTATAAGTTCACCATATGTAAACCCTCATATTTTATATGATTTTCTGTGCATTGATTTTCTAGAACTATTAATAGAAAAATGGTGTCCTTTTTGTTTATTGAGCATATTCTTAAATAAATGATCATATATGTAGGTTATTAGTTATATTTACTTGATATTTCGGAATATTTTCTAAAAATAACTTCCTATAACTTAATTACAGTAGGAAAAGTGAAGTACATCTAATACTACGGTAGGATTTTTTTATAAGCATATTCGAGAATTTTCCTGCTACAAAGTAGGATCAGCCTCATCATACCCGGATGTGTTAATTTTCTTCGATTTAGTAATCATTTACGTTAGCCATGGGTCTACGGTCCTCCTGAAACCTCTTCATAACTTTTGTAGTATACCTTCCTTCGACCAAGGAAGATCTCACCCTTCACTATGCTACCAAACTTCCAACCAGAAAATAATGCACTTCGACTTCCTAGATCCCTTCATGTCAAATTCTCGCAGTGCCTAAATTCTCCTTGCATTCGCTTGATGAGCTTAGATGATCCCTGTCGGAAATAGATCATCTACACCCTACAACACTAGTATCGAGAGGCTCATCCCCTACTCGCTCGAATAGTAGAGATTGGGATTTGTAGTGCACACTTTGAACAAATCCCATCTTCTCGCAAGTAGTTGTCAATTCAAACCATACCAAGCTCTAGGGGCTTGCCGGTCCATATAAGGCCCTCTTGACCACCGCACACGAGTTTCTACGCTCATGCATCTCAAAGCTCCTCTCGGTTGTTCAATATATACTTCTTCTTCTATCACCCCATTTAGGAACGCAGTCTTCGATGTCCCTCTCGGGTCAATCTCCCATCCCATCTCATGCTAATTCTCAAGGGATATCATTAATCTAATGAGAAGTACTATCAGAGCTATGGGGGCAAAGGTCTCTTCATAATCTATCCCTTCCTTCAGGCGTACTCCCTTAGCCACAAACACTCGTCTTATAAATTTCTACGATGCTTGCACATCTAAAACATATTTGATCTTGTAGATCCATCTTGAACCTAAGAACTGATCTGTCTCGAGGGCCTAGGAACCACTTCCCCCGGATATCATTCATCATGAGTGGAATTGTATTTTTCCACCATCGCATTGACCCAGTTACCCGAGTGTTTGAGCTACCTCTCGAAAAACTAGAGGGTTCCCCAGCTCTGCGCTACCAAAGCTTGGTACCTTTCGAGTTGTGTGTTGCCTCTTCTCATTTTCTTTGCTCAGACAAACTCTTCTCGTGTCCCTCAAAATTTGCTTACGTAATTCCGTGCTCATCTTACCACTTTGGTAGTGGGTGGATCTACTGTTCTCCTTCCCTGCTAAGTCACTCGGGAGTGTATCCCTTGGATCCCAATGCCTTGGAGAGGCACTCATATTACCACTCAAGTAGGTCGATTTGTGGTTGGGTCGCACGAAGCCTCCTTAGGCTCGCGTAGCGAAAAGAGTCTCCTAAGATTTCCTCGAAGGCGCTTCCTCCATGAAGTTCACATCCTCGCAGTACTAAGTCTCCCCTGCTCTCAAGAGAATGCATAAATATGAGCCAAGCCTTGCGTTCTTGCCATATCCCACCAGATATCCCTTTCTTTTACGTGTCTTATCCGGTTTCTTCCTCTTCTCTCGGCACATGACAATATGCACGTATCGCAAAAGATCCTAATGTGGTTCACTTCAGCTTGCTGCCAGTGAAGACACTTGCTAGAGTGATCTTACCCAATGTGTTGCGAGGAATCTTGTTTTGTACGTAGACGAGCTCTATTACAAGATTCGAGCGCACGAGAATTTGGGCATGTCTTGATCATACAACATCGCTCATGCAGGCTTTGACAATAGTTCTATTCTCTCTCTCTGCCAATTCCATTATGCTCCAGATTATATGGAGCGGTCCACTCTCTTTTGATGCCTTCCCTTGTGCAGTGCACTCATGAAATTTTTATCAATGTGTTATCTACCATTGTACGATCGCGGTGTCTTGATCCGCTTTCCTCTCGAATTCTCCACCGAGCTTTAAACTCCTTGAATCGATCGGACTTTGTCTTTGGTCTTGGGAAAGTAGATCCTGGTCTTCCGGAATGGTCATCAATAAAGGTGATGAAATATTGACGACCACTAAGGGCTCTAGTGGAAATTGGTTTGCAGATGTCCGAGTGGGTCATGCCCAACACACTCTTAGCCCTATTGTTGCTTCTATGACACTGCTTTGTCTTGCGTATACTTTCCCAATACACACCCTCTACGGTACATCGTCTCGCCCTGGGTGCTCAATTCACGGAACTCCCGTGACGAGTCTTCTTGAGAATTCTTAACGCCCCATGGTGCAAGTGCCCCATTCTCCCTGTGCCATAGCTCATTCAAATATTTCTCATCGGTGCTATTGGGGATTAGAGCTGTAACTTGTAGAGTTTATTGCTCCTAACTCCGATTTATGCCCTTCTTCTTCCAACTCGGATGTTTGACGTATACTCTATTTCCAATGAAGTAAATGTCAGAGCCCTTTTTGTTTTGAGAAAACTTTGCAACACGGAGAGTATGTTCATCCCCAATTTCAGCGCATGCAACACATTGGTGGCCCAGAGCTTATTGACGGCGTCTGTTTGAAACACTATGGTACCTCTTCCAATAGGGGTACATTTCACCCTTAGTTGCCCATGGTGATTTTAAATTTCATCTATTCTTCTTGGTAGCTTGAGAAACATTCTCGGACTCCAATCTTGTGAGCAAAGCCCCACTATCAATATACTAGATCTCGGGAGAAGCGAGCTTGACACAAGCAAATTCTTCTTCCAATTTGGATGCCAAAACGAGAAACGTCGTGATCCATCTCTGTTCTTTCATGCTTTCCTTCTTCTTTGGATAATTGCGTGAACCCTTCCAGAGTTGTTGCTTTTGCGGCAAAGGTCTCATCTACGTTCCTTCGTCGGTTCTCTTGCTCCTATTACTTATCTTTGCGGTCGATACCATGTGAAAATTTCAAACTTGAAAATAATTCTACGGTGATAGATTTATTTCTCCTCCTTATTATTTCCAATAAAGTTATTTACGAGAATTCTTCCGATAAATTTTGAAATAAATACTACTACAACATTCACTCAAGTATATGCGGAGAGAATAAAAGCGCAAGAAGTACAAGCCAGGGTTGCGGGAAGCTTCAAAAACCCCCTTCGCTCCCGCTCCGAAAACTCGCTCCGTGCGGGAGCGTTTCGAAAACGTTCGGAAACGCAAGCTTCGAAACGCTACGCGGGAAGCGTTTTCGGAGACGCGTTTCCGCTCTCTATCAAAAACGCTCCTGTTTTTTCGAGAGCGTTTCGAAGCGCTTCGGGAGCGAACGACTCACTAGCGCTTCCAGACGTTTAAAAAAAACGCTTCGGGAGCGTTTTTTAAACGCGGGGAGCATTCGTGTTCGCTCCCGAACGCTCCCCGGCAAAAAAAACGTTTCCCGCCGCGCGGAATTTTTTTTATGAAAAAAATCGATTTTTTTAAAAGGGGGGGGGTTTAATTTTCATTTCATTGTTTGTTATTGTTTGTTGAGTTGAGAGAGAGCAAGAAGGAGAGCCGAGAGCGCAAGGACCGGTTGACAGGAATCAGGAGAGCAAGGAGCAAAGCTGACAGGAGAGCAAGGAGCAAGGCTGACAGGAGGATTGCAAGAAAGAGGTAGGCCTTCTAATCCAATTTTGTATTTTCTAGGATGAATTTGTAGATTGTTAAATTGTTTGAAAATGAAAACTTGAATTTTTATTGAATGTTGCATTTTATTGGATTTAAAACTTTAAAAATGAATTGTTTTTTTCCTATGTTGCATTTCTTATTCCCATTTGGCATTTTTCCATTTGTTTTGCAGGCTAGAAACTTGAAACTTGTTTCCATCATGGCTATATGGCTAGGAATTTTCCTCATGTTGGTTCCTTTCTTTGTGATAATGGTGTTGGAGAGTGCTAGAAGAAAGAGACAAATCAGAGAAGAGGAGGGTTATGGTGGATCTGAAGAAAATCCTGAAGAGGAGGAGGATTATGCTGAGGAGGAAGTGGGGAGTGGAGACCCTGAGAACATAGAATCCCCAACTAAACAAGACCAATATCTTTTGTGGAAATATGTTCAGAAACAAGAAGGAGGGAAAGGTGGTGGAACCACTAAATTTATTTGCCCCCATTGCAATAAACAATACCATGGTTCATACACCCGTCTGAGAAGGCACCTTTGTGGGATAATGCCAGGAGATGAAACTAAAAATCTTGGAATCAAAGTTTGTACTTATGTGCCAGCACCACAGAGAGAGATATATAGGAAGGAAGAGGGGGTTGCCCTACAGAGATCATTTAAAAGATCTAGGGGTTTCGTTGATTCAGGCCCAACACATCATGGACAAACAAGTTCAACTTCCACCCATGCCAGTGGTTTTGGAGGCAGTGGCATTGGATTAAGGTGTAGAACCATATCCGATTTCCTAGACGAAGGGTGTAGGAATGATGTGGATTCAAAAGTTTACCGGTTTCTATATGCATGTGGGGTGCCATTCAATGTTCTTCGCTCACCTTATTGGCATGAAATGGTTTCTACCATTAATGATTCCCTCAAAGGATACAAAAGCCCTGGGTATGACAAGGCCAGAACCGTGGGTCTTGATCATGAAAGAGCTAAAATAAACAATTCTTTGGCTAGAATGACAGGTTCGTGGAATGAGCATGGGCTGTCCATTGTCTCTGATGGATGGACCAAGGTAAAAGGAAAACCATTGATAAATGTTTTGGCTGTGTCGGTTAGTGGTGCAGTCTTCCTGGCAGCTTATGATTATTCAGATAAATTCAAAACCGGCATTAACATTGCAGAACCATTACTTGATATAATTGAAAAGATTGGGCCATACAATGTGATACAGGTCATCACTGATAATGTTGCTAACTGTAAGGCAGCAGGAGCAATTGTTGAGGATAAATACCCCAACATTTTTTGGTCTGGGTGTTTGGTTCACACAATGAACCTTTTGATGCATGATATCATCAAAAACAAACAACCTTAATTCAAATGGCTTGGTGAATTGTACAAGAGAGGTAAAAAAATGATCAAATTTATTACAAATCATAGCAATACCCATGGGCTTTTCCGTACTCACTCCAAATTGGAGTTGTTGAAAATAGGAAAAACTAGATTTGCTAGCTATTACCTCACCTTCAGGCGCCTTTTGAAGGTAAGAGAGTCATTGGCCGCAATGGTATCAAGCCCACACTGGCAGCTATTAAAGGACAGGGCGGCAACAATAGTTGACAGGCAAGGTTTCGAACATGTGGAGGAGACCGCCCTTGACCCTTAGTTTTGGGCACGTATGAGGGAAATTGTGAGTTTTACCAAGCCCATTTATAACATGATTCGCTTTGCAGATACTGATAAACCAGTGATTGGAGAGGTTTATGAGCATATGGATAGCATGTTGGGGCAAATAAAAGATATTGTTAAGGATAATGATCCCAACTTGTATGCTATGATTCATGACTGTGTGTGTGCACGGTGGAATAAACTCAATGTTCCACTACATGCTTTGGCATATATCCTTACGCTAAAATATTACTCTCCATCTTGGTTGGGCCAACCTGCACCTGGAGGTGGGGTTAGGGTGAAACCTCACACAGATCCAGAGGTACAAGAAGGGTACATGAAGGCATTGGACAAATTGGTACCTGACAGGGAAGAGTGTGCTAGATTGCCCCTTGAATTAGGCAAATACTTCAGTTGCACTGCTAACTTTGGTTCATTCCATGCAATGGAAGACAGGGACAGATTCGATGCTCTCACATGGTGGGAAGCATATGGCGGCATGGGACTTTTGCCAAAGTTGGCTAAAAAAGTTCTCTCACAAGTTGTGAACACTTCTTCTACAGAGAGGTGTTGGAGCACCTACAGCTTTATACACAATGTGAGAAGAAACAGGGTGAATGAAAACCGAGCTGAAAGCTTGGTTTATGTGCATTATAACTTGAGGTTGCTGAGCCATTACTGTGATCGGGCAAATGAGGATCAATCATACAGAGTCTGGGACAACAACCCAGAGGATGATAATTTGGAGGACGGCACGTTACATCTAGAAGAATTGGAAGCAAAACTTTATAGGGATGATGATGAAGCATCAGCAGCACCGCCACACACAGGGCCAGTCCCACCATCTACTGGTAGCAGTGCGGGTGCCAGTGCCAGTGCCACTCCTCGATATCACACTATTGTTCCTTTGCAGATCCAGCCTCCACCTTCGGGTCGTGGTCATGGTACTCCTGAGAGTACTAGAAGACCAACAGTTCCTCGTGGCTCACAGAAATTAGACATTTCTCGTGGGCGTGGCAAGGGGCCAGCCAGACAAAATATATTTGTTGTTTACTATTTTCTATTTGTTGTTGACAGTTGAACAGTTGAAACTTGACTTGCTACTGATTTCATATATTTAAATTTTTAATGACAATTTAAGTTTGAAGTTTGAATTTGAAAGGTGAAACTTTGAAGTTGGCATTTATAAGTTTACTGTCTACAAGTCATTATGAATTATGAATATGATGCTTCATGAAAGTTATATGGTGATCAATGAATCAATGATGATAAATGTTATATAATATCAATGATGATAAATGTTACATATTGAAATTTGAAATCAATGAATCAATGACGATAAATATATCAATGATGATCAATGAAAACGTTACTAATCTCGAAACTTTAAAATGGAACGCTCCGCGCTTCGTCCCGACCAAGGCCCCGTCCAAGTAACCTTGACCGTGCCTCAAGGCACTTCACTAAATATAAAGAGGCGCTATCACATTTGATTGGAAAGGAAACCAATTTGGAAATTATACTTGGACACAATTCCACCTATCCCGTGAAAGGGACAGGGACCGTTACTCTTCATCTAAATCAAGGTCAAATCCTTCAACTACAAGATGTGTTATATGTACCTGACTTGAAGAATAAGTTGGTGTCTATTTCGTCAATGGAAGATAAAGGATTCAAGGTGGCATTCATTGATGGAAAGGTACGTGTTTGGAAAAGGAATTTCAAAGAAGCATTCACTCTTGGTTTCAGGGTTGATACAGTTTATCAGGTTGAAGGAAGTCCGTTGAGATCCATGACATGCATCACTACTCTTCAACCTGAATTATGGCACCGGAGGTTTGCACACCTTCACTATAAAGCTCTTCCCGAAGCTAGGAAGATGGTCACAAGTATGCCCGATTTCAAAGCTAATAATGAAGGTGTGTCAGGGTTGTGCCGAAGGGAAATATACAAGGGGACCATTCCCCTCAATTGATACCAAAACTACCGGAATTCTTCAATTGATTCATTATGATCTATCTGGTATGTTGCTTGTAACATCCTTGGGAGG
>CM076577.1:1132423054-1132492428 GCA_034641835.2 Pinus albicaulis | reverse complement strand
AAGACCAATGTGGCCTATTAAACCTCAAGAAAGGAAAAAGAATCTAAGTTTTATTTTGAAAAATATTGTTTCTATGATCAAACAGAAGGGAAATAAGTGTTCCAAGATCGCTATAGGTGTGTTGTCTTAAAAGGTCAAGAAGATTGGAAGTGTGGAAAATGTTAGGGAATTGAGAGTGGATGTGAATACAAGCCGGGAAGTATAAAAGGAATTGCTTTTCGTCTTCCACCTACTTAGTATCACAAATCTGACAGATTCTATCATTCCAGGGAGCCTTGGGAATAGACCACCACCCAATCTCACTCCAAATCTCATGAGAATTAGTTATTATCCTAGCAATGTTCATTTTTATCTTAGTGTTGGTCAACACAAAGAGATAATTTTGATTACCAAGGGTGGGGTTGATCACCTCCTTATAGTATCTTAGCTTCCTTTTACCCACCAACTCCTGATCATCCCATTGCTTGTCCTTAAACTTGGAGAGGTAATAGTATTTTTGACACTATCTATGCTCTCCATACTGAGCTCCTCCTTAATTCCCCAATGGTTGTGCCAAGACTAGGCATCCTTATGCCACCCGCGCTTGAGGAGAAGGTGGGGGTTTTTACTACAGTTAGAAGCAATTTTTGGGAGCCTTTTGGATTCCATGTTGTAAAGCTTCTTCTTATACATCAGATATCTAAACAAAGTTGTACTCCCATTGGGGGGAAAACCAGCTTCGATCAAGAGAATAGGAGAGGGATTATTTCCCTTGATGTTAAGGTTGTAGGTTATGAATTTCTTTTGAGTCATCTCAATATTCCTCCGTGACTCTCTGGATATACTGCAACCCCAAACTTCACATCCGTATAAGACAACATGGGTGACAAGAGTCTCGAAGAGGAACCTCTTTTTACTCCAAATGTAAAGATCGGTTGACTTACAATTTTTTTCAAGCTCATCATAAGTTTTCCAACCTCTAATAATCCTTTTCTCGATGCTATAATTCCAATTGAGTTGATGAGGGAAGTCAATGCCCAAATATTTATAAGAAGAAACCTACTCTAAGCACTACTTATTTTACACGAAACTACCATGGGTGGTCATTTTGTATTTAATGATCATGACTTAGTCTTGTCGGTATTAACTATCATACCCATCTTGGAACAGTAGACATGAAGAGCCTAAAGCCGCTTGTCAAATTCATCATGGCTTTTTGCAAGAAGAACAATATCATCAACATATGGGAGATGAGCAATGAGAACACCAGCAAGCTCGGTGCCCTTGCATCCCGCAGTTTCCAGACACTCTTCTAGCTTATCAATGTATATGCCAAAAAGGGTAGGGGATAGGGGACACCCTTGCTTAACTCTGATATTGCATTTAATGTCTTTAGACCACCCCTCGTTGGTACCCCTAGTTGGTCTTAAGCTTAGCACTGACAATCTCATAGAGAGAAGAGTAATGAAAACACTAGCAAGCTCAATGCCCTTGCATCCCGCAATTTCCAGCTTATCAATGTATACCCAAAAGGGTGGGGGATAGGGGACACCCTTAACTCGATGTACGTGCAATGTCTTTAGACAACCCCTAGTTGGTCTTAAGCCTTGACAATCTCATAGAGACAAATCACAACAATCCTCAGCTCAGAGGGGACCATAATCTCTTTAAGTCACTCCCAAAGTTTATCGAGGAACAATGTCGAAAGCTTTTATAAAGTCCACAAATCAACAGATGAGATGAGTTGTCAAGGTCATCATGGCTTTTTGCAAGAAGAACAATATCATCAACATAAAGGAGAAGAGTAATGAAAACACTAGCAAGCTCGATGCCCTTGCATCCCGCAATTTCCAGCTTATCAATGTATATGCCAAAAAGGGTGGGGGATAGGGGACACCTTTGCTTAACTCTTATATTGCATTTAATGTCTTTAGACCACCCCTCGTTGGTACCCCTAGTTGGTCTTAAGCTTATGTGACAATCTCATAGAGAGAAGAGTAATGAAAACACTAGCAAGCTCGATGCCCTTGCATCCCGCAATTTCCAGCTTATCAATGTATATGCCAAAAAGGGTGGGGGATAGGGGACACCCTTGCTTAACTCTGATATTGCATTTAATGTCTTTAGACAACCCCTAGTTGGTCTTAAGCTTAGCACTGACAATCTCATAGAGACAAATCACAACAATCCTCAGCTCAGAGGGGACCATAATCTCTTTAAGTCACTCCCAAAGTTTATCGAGGAACAATGTCGAAAGCTTTTATAAAGTCCACAAATCAACAGATGAGATGAGTTACTATTGAAACATTGCACAACGCTTCCAATACACCTTCAAACCCTAACTCTTCCAAAGGAAAAGCCCCCTAACTCTTCCAAAGGAAAAGCCAGAATAAGAAATGATTTCTTAAAAGGAGATAACATATTTTAGCAGCTCAAAAAGGAAACGAAAAGCCAGAAACGTAGAAAAAACCAAAAAAAAAAAAAACATTTTTGAGCAGTTTTTGAGCAGCTCAAAAAGGAAAAGACAGAAAAATCTTTTTACACAAATTATATAAAATTATTTTGTAAAAAGAGATAACATATTACTAGAAAGCAATGAGTAAAGAATTGGCAAAAAGGTTATGCAAAATTCAATAACCACCATCAAACAATGGAATGAATTTTTTCATATTTGAGCAGCTCAAAAAGGAAAACAGAAAAATATTTTTACCCAAATTATACGAAATTATTTTGTAAAAAGAGATAACATATCACTAGAAAGCCACAAAACATTGACATAGCGTCCACATTATAAGAAATTATTTCTTAAAAGGAGAGAACATATTTTAGCAGCTCAAAAAGGAAAAGCCAGAAAAATCTTTTTCATATTTGAGCAGCTCTTATATGAAATTATTTTGTAAAAAGAGATAACATATCACTAGAAAGCCATGAGTAAAGAATTAGAAGAAAGGTCATGCAAAATTCAAGAACCACCATCAAACTAGACACAGCGTCCACGAGAAGAAAGGTCATGCAAAATTCAAGAACCACCATCAAACTAGGGGCCACATTAATTTATTTATTTTTTTAACTTACAAAACATTGACACAGCGTCCACGACTAGCCAAGCGTCCACAGCGACTAGCCTATCACAGCATCATAAACTGTGATAACATTGAAAGAGCTAAAAATTTTCCTTAGTTGAATATCGTCTGGTTGTATGAGAATGTTATTGCCAACAATTTTGATGAAGTGACATCATACAAACATCTTGGAATTGATCTCATCACAAGTTTAACTATAATTGAAATTGATCTCATCACAAACTTAAGTATAATTATATAAATGAAAAGTAAAAACAAATTATGGACATTTGCATTAACAAAATAAAAATGAAAAACAACCAGCTTCATGGCTTGATAAGATTACTTCAATACCACATACAACTGATGCAAAGTTGGTATAAAAATGTCAAATCACGAAAATTTAAGTAAGGTCTCGACTAAATTAACTGGATGATAAGATAATCATTAAGGTAAGGTATAATTATACCATTCTGGGCCACCTCAAAATTGACACGAAGATCTTGTCTAAAGTAGCTGGATGGTAAGGTTCTAACAGGTAAGGTAAAGGTTACCGCTAGCTTATGTTGAAATGAGGTAAAATTACACCCTTTCTAAATACAAAGATCTTACGAAAATTGAAGTAGTCTTAACTAAATTAGCTGGATGATAAGATAATCACCAAGGTAAGGTATAATTATACCGTGGGCCACCTCAAACTTGACACGAAGATCTTATCTAAGTAGCTGGATGGTAAGGTTCTAACATAGCATACAGAGCTAACAGGTAAGGTAAAAGGTTATCACTAGCTTATGTTGAAATGAGGTAAAAATACACCCTTTCTAAATACAAAGATCTTATTTAAAGAGAGTAAAATATGACAGATTAAACAGTACAATAGTGGGCTAAATGGTTGAAGCAGACAAAGACAGGTAAGGTAAAGGTTATCACTAGCTTATGTTGAAATGACGTAAAATTAAACCCTTTCTAAATACAAAAATCTTATTTAAACAGAGTAAAATGACAGATTAAACACTACAATAGTGAGCTAAATGGTTGAAGCAGGGTTATCACTAGATTATGTTGAAATGATGTAAAAATACACCCTTTCTAAATACAAAGATCTTATTTAAACAGAGTAAAATATGACAAAGCGGACAAAAACAGGTCAGGTAAAGGTTATCACTAGCTTATGTTGAAATGTGGTAAAATTAAACCCTTTCTAAATACAAAGATCTTATTTAAAGAGAGTAAAATGACAGATTAAACAGTACAATAGTGAGCTAAATGGCTGAAGCAGACAAAATTGAACATACTTTTTGGCAAATTAGCCGAGGCTAAATCAAAAACAACCGCAAGAAGCCTATGACAAGATTTTATCAATTTGGTTTTAGGTAAGCTGGTCTCTGACAGATGGGTTCAGGTTAACTGCTCAAAAATGCGGGTATTGGGTAGACCTTACGTCTCTATTGTCACTGTTCCACGGTTGTCAAATTTACCCACCCCAACTGCAGTCTTGAAAACAGATTCACCAAATATCCAGCTCAATGTAAATTATTCATCCCATATGGAAATGATAAGGTATGACTGAACCTGTTCCCCACTTGATTTTTTTGGATTTTTACCTTACCGTACCATATGCAAACTGGAATGTATTTAGTATCTAAAGAAAAATAAACAAATCAACTCTCCTCAACTTACATGCAGATAGATATATCATTGAGGAAAAAAATGACTTCAAACAATCATATAGAGTCACATCAATCTAACAATAAACAAATCAACTCTACTCAACTCACATGAAATAAATGACTTCAAACAATCATATAAACTAAATTTCAGTCACATGATTCTAACGTTCGTAGAAATTTAAAAAATCATCGGCTAATTTTTTTCCCAAAGTTAGCTCACTCAAATTAAATAAAACTTGAAAGTCAATCACATTAATATTTTATAAGTTCTAGCATATATTGTGCTTGCATGTTAACTGACTACACCAGCACACATACAGAATTGCTAAAAAATAAAAAAGAACATATCACTACGATATCACATCTAAACAGCACATGCAAAAGATGTCTCAATTGCGAGAGTTAAAGAAAACTTCAAAAAATATCACAAATAAAAAGATGGAAACTTGAATTCAAGTAATACGGTAATTTAATCCACTGACACAATGATGCCAAAAAGTGACAAGAGCTTAAGACAAAAGCTCGGGTAAAATGTATGACATGTACAACCAGAAAATTTGAGAGTACATAATAACTGATTATTCCCACTATGACTTGAAGTAAGAAGGATAAAGAGCCAACTCTAATGTCCATACTTCTGGAACTCCCACTCACTATTATCTGCAACATTTAACATTTAAATGTTACATTGAGTTACCAAGGTCAACATCACAAAAATAAAATGAAATGCAAAAGAATATTCAAATTTTTGTTATACAGCAAAAATTTGTTATACTTTTGAAGTAACACGAAACAATTTGCTTTTCTTTCACATTTTCCAAAAAACATCTTCTGCAATTTGAACTATTTTAGGGAATTCAAAATTCATACCTAATGGGCAGACTTGTCGTGTCTTGAGCCACCGACTTATGCAATGGAAATGAAAGGCATGATTGCAAACACCTGTTTCAAAAATCAAAACAAAAAAGCATTAAGTTTTATAGCTATAAGACTTGAAAATAAAAATATGTCATCATATTTATCACGTTCCAAACATACCCCATGCAACGGTACATTCTTCACTTGTTGCACTTGCTTGATTTGCCTGACACTCAATACCTATATACAGAAAACAGCAACAGAATAGTTATCTTCAATTCCAAATAGTAAATATTTTAAAACAAAAGCGAAACAATGTGCAACTATAGATAATACAGCAAGGGACCTTTGATAAACATAAATATTGAGGAAACACTAAAATCGATAATCAAAACAAAACCACTTACAGAGGTCCATAATGTGATTTCTGCAAATTGCACAATTGTCAACCACAATATCTGCAGAAGAATTTAGAATACGCTTAAATCAACTGATGCTTTAAGAAGAATTAATGATGCCATTTTCAAACAGTAAATGGCATTTAGAGTTTTTACTAAAATATCAAACAGAATATACTTTCCTAAGCAAGTTATCAGGAGATTTTTATTCTAAGCAAGTCGGCAGCAAAATAATGTGAAGATAGTAGGCCTACAGACAACAACTATATTAAGATAGGCCCACTACTGATCTACCTCAGAAGGTTTTAACAAATGATGCCAAAACACACTGGAGGGCCAATAACAGAAAATTAATCGCAATAGATATTCTACTTGAATTGAAAAAACAGGATATCAAATCTACTAACTTTCGAGAATTACCACATCTCATTAAATTAAGATTCCTTTGTATTAACTCTTTAGCATCTTAATTTATTGTGCACAAAGAGATGGCCTTTACTGCAGAAAGATTTACTATGAACATTTCACCATTAATTACACTAATTTTGGGAAAGTTTCACACTGACTACTATGTAACAGTAAAGTAGTAAATCAAATAAAGCACAATGCGAAAGCAAAAATAACACAAATTTCCTTATGAATAGATCACAACTGACTCTAACAAAAATACGAAACGCTGTAATATCATTGCCAAACTCATTAGAATTTAGTCTAAAACAAAGTCCAAACACAATCATGACGAATTCAAGCAAAAATAACACAAATTTCCTTATGAATAGATCACAACTGACTCTAACAAAAATACGAAACGCTGTAATATCATTGCCAAACTTATTAGAAGTTAGTCCAAACACAATCATGGCAAATTCAAAAAATGGGCTACAAGATTCGTCTAAAATTGATTTCAAGTAATCTTAAGTGTTAAAAATGCCCCTCTATCCAAGGTTTGGATTCCTTTGAGGCAAACGTATACTAGCTAGAACAATTACACAGTTAGGGTTTGCGAAGTAGAATTTCCATAAATCAGGGAAATGGGAGCTAAATAATTAGGCGCTCTCGAATTGCACAAATAAGGCACTGAGGATTTGAACAAACAGACACATAGGGTATAAATAAATCTGGATAAACTTTTCTTTAGTGTTTCAGAGAACTCTGTTTCATAGGAACCATAACGAAAATTTAAAAATAAAATAAAAATGGAATAAATGCAAAATCATGATGTACGAACAATAATCATTGCAGAACATAGAAATTTCTATCGGAAATAATCAAATTGAAGCTATTAATTTACGATGATAAAGCACTCAATGAAACAAATTAGGTTTGAAGTTCGAAACTCGTACGTACCCCACGCCCAAAGGGCCACAGCATTCCACTTCTTGATTTCGAAACGTTTGGCCTTCTTGGTGGAAGTGCTTGGTCCGGCTTGGGAGCTGGAACCCTCGCCAGAGGGCACGGGAATCATATCTACGTCCGTTGAAGCCATTGTCCGCTATAACAAATTCTAACAGTAACAAACCCTGGCAGCAATGGCGGCAGTTGGTGATTTCACTCCGAGACCAGGGATCTGAATAATATTGCGATAAAACTAACTCCCGATGAACGGAGGGCCCTCTATTCTAGCCTTCCCCTAACCATTTTATACGTGTCTTTGTCCGTTCCAATTTTCTAACTACTTGCCCTTCATTTAAAATGTAAAAATTAAAATTTCAAAAATGGGTAAACTTACCCTTATTTAAAAAATTAAAATTAAAATTTCAAAAATGTGGGTCAATGAGTAAAAATTAAAATTAAAATTTCAAAAATGTGGGTCAATGAGTAAAATGGGTTATGAAAAGAAATTTTAATGTCTACGAGATTAAAATTAGTTTTATGGGACTTGAACGGAGGGCCCTAAATTCTAGCCTTCTCTTAACTATTTTATATGTGTTTGTGTCCGTTCCAATTTTCTAACTACTTGGCTTTTTATTTAAAAAATTAAAATTAAAATTTTAAAAATGGATCGACTTATCTTTCGTTTAAAAAATTAAAATTAAAATTTCAAAAATGTGGGTCAATGAATAAAATGGGTTATGAAAAGAAATTTTAATGTTTACGAGACTAAAAATAGTTTTATGGGACTTCTAACCTTCATGTTTTTTGTTTATTGTAATTTGATCTTTTTTTTATTCCAATTAATGATGAGTTGACCCAACCTTCTAACAGAAAAGACAATGCCAAGGAACTGATGTTAATATAATGTCGTAACTGTTTATGATGTCTCTGAAAGCACCATTCCAAAATGAAATGTTTTTCTGATTACACTGCCCTAGAAGTGCAAAAAGTACACACTTATTCTTCCCAAACTTCTTTAGGTCTTTTCCACTGACCCTTTTCACATCGAAGTTGATGTGAGTTAGTTCTTAATTGAGCAATAAGAATCTTTGCTCTACATGGAATGTTAGCTCTAATGTACTCATTTTGTTGGAGATCACAAGTGGGATTGAATTCCTGAACATAGTACCTCTTCTTTCTACCCGACTCTTTTCCCCATATATGCTTACGGAACATTTCCATGACAAAATTCTTGAACTCCTTGCCATTTGTGGGACAAGCATTGAGGTAAATATTTCATTTTTGCATACATTTGTTGTTTTGTTTCATCCATGATTTCTTTTCTTCACTCATGTCTTCATTGAAGATAACAATAGGTCATCTACCTACTCCCATTTGCTCAATTATTTTTAGGTACCTTATGAGACACACCATAGCAATTTCTTCGATGGGAGTTGATCATGTTTCACTCAACATTTTTTTTTTGTAAGTTAGGCTAAACTCTATTAAAATCATAAAAAGAAACTTTACAGAGGTTATGGGTAGGATGGCAAGCAGTACTTAGCCAATCCCTGCCTTGGAAGTTGTCAAAATAAACCATGTTTGGTGCTACCTCATAGGAGGAAACCAGCCCCTTAAGAGAGTCAAACAGTCTTGATTTACAAAATATTAGGTGACACATATGAAAACAAAATAGCTAAAGTATGTCCTGAGAAGACAAAAATCAGAGATGAACCTTGCTACCAAGCAGTCATGGAGTTCCTTCGTCTTCCTATGTCGCATGGTCCTCCTCCTCAATTAGGCATCCATATTCTCTTGCAATGGCTTCCTCCCTAGTTTTGGGCACACAAGGAGGCTTTGGAGGGGCCGTGTGGACGATGGGAGCAACAGGATACTCAGCATCACGAACTCTAGTCCAAACGCCATCCGAGTCCATAATCCAAACGTATGTCTCCTCCTCCGTAGGCTCATGGATTGGAAGCAATTTGGTTTTCTAGGGTATGGGCAGCTCATATCGCGCAATAGTGGATTTTATGTGGCCTCTTCTACCCTTAGGCTTCTCCGGCGCCTGAACAATCTCCTCCTTAGTGCTGTCAGGCATTTGGGTAGCCGGCATATCATGGCATCCTGATGAGGAGCCTTCGTTGGATTCCAAACGTTGGTCCTAGCCATGATGAGAGCGACCAGAGAGCACCCCTCTATAGCTTCCCTTGATGGGATTTTGACATTGGCGCAGGGCCATGGAGAGGCTATCAAGCATAGGATGGGGAGTCGGTTGTGAGACAAGGCTGAGAGCAGGGGGCGCGCAACAAGGGATCGCGTAGCAAGGGCGGGGGAGGGGGGCTCGCAGTAGGGGGGTGCGCAGCAGAGGGGGCACGCGGTAGGGGCGCGCAGCAAGGTGAGTGCGCAACAGGGAGAGCGATGGCAGTGATAGCACGCGAGGCAAGTTGGAGCAGCAGCAAAATGGCGGAAAGAGGAGCAACGAAGGCGGAGAGAGCTTGCAGGACCGGTTGGAGCAGCAATGAAATGGCTGATTGAGGAGCCTTTGTGCCTTTTGAAGGTATGAGGTGCTAAATTCGAGTGAAGAGGCAGAGAGGGACAATCCAAGTGTGTCTGCATGTGATGCGTGGCATGTTGAGAGGCCAAGTGTGGCAGAGCGCCAAAAATAATTATCAGCGATTTGAGTTTCTGCATCAGGTAGGAGCTGGCATTTCAAGGCGGCGTCAGACTAATCATGGGAGGAGTTGTCCTCGCTCATTTTGGAGATTTCACCCGCATCCGGGGTGTTTCACTCAACATTATCTCATAAGGAATCGAACTTTTTATTTTTAACTTGCTCATGATTAAGTGCTTTTTGGATTTTCTCAATTTGCTTCCATTTTGAGACAGGGGTGCTGCTTATCCACAGTTCACACCCATATAATATCACTTGACAAATTAGAGCCCAAAAATCACTTTAATCATTTTCCAATCCCATAATTCTACCTTTCTACATCTGTTTTGAAGAGCATATAATGCTTTCCACTCCTAAGATTCTCTTCTTTCTGCAGTCCTCCCAATTAAGCTTATTGTTGAAATGAATCTTGAGGTACTTGTATTCATTTACTTCTTCAATAATTTTTCCTTCAAAGAAGTATGTATGTTGGCTATGCTTCCTTTTATTTGAGAAAATCATTATTTTGGGCTTGCTGGTATTGACTTGCATCCCCACTGCTTTACAAAAATGCTTAAGGGCATATAGGTGCATCTGCAATCCTTGGGCCGATTTAGCAATCAATACAAGGTCATCAGCATATATAAGAAGCTTTATCACAAACTCCCACAACCAAACACCATCCCCGCCTTGCAAATTTAACCACTCTTCCAATTTATCAATATATAAACCAAAAAGAGTAGGGGATAAAGGGCAGTCATGCTTGACCCTGACATCACTTCTAAAGATTTCTAAAATTCGTATTGAAGTTCTAAAATTTACTTTCACCTCTTCATAAAGCCTATCAATAGCGGCTCTATAATGTAAATTAATTTCAAGTTCTTCCATTCTACTCCACAACTGATCCCTAGGGACCGTGTCAAATGCCTTTTCGAAGTCAACAAAGCAGCAAAACACCTCTATTTTGTCCACACAAACCTTTTCAATAATGTGTCTCAACATGATACCATGCTCTATTGTAGAATGTTTTGGCCTAAAACCAGTTTTCCCTTTTTCCCTCTTTTATTTTACTTCTGCCCACTTACTGATTATATTTTCTACCATGTTGTTGAAGAGCTTTACAAACAAAGGATTGATCATAATGGTTCTGTAGTTGGAAGGATTATTAATGCCTTCACTTTTAAAAAGGGGTATTGCTAGACTAGTTGTCCAATCTCTTGGGAAACATTATCAAATGACGTTGTTGAATATTTCCATGATGTGTGGTGTAAGAATGTTCATTCCCCACGTTAGATATTCTACTTGAAGTTCAACCAAGTCCTTCGCCTTTCCTTTTTTCAACTTCTTAATTCTTGTCTCCACTTCCTGTAAAGTGAAAATCTTTGTAGTTGTGTTAATCCTGGGATGATACTCATCCTCTGATTCTTTCTCATAGAGTTTCCTTGCATAGCCAAACCATTGATTGGTTGTAATATTATTTTTAGTTTGCTTCTTCCTTGATTGAAGTTCCTGCCAAACAAATTTTGGTTATTCTTACCTAGATATACTAACTCTTCTCTCCTTGTTTGCATGAACTCATCTTTTTTCCTTTTTAAAATTTGCTTATATAACTTTACATTCATCTTCTCTTCCCCTACCTTTTTCAAGGTTTTCCTTGCCATTTTTCATTCCTCTTCAAACCAAGCATTTACAGGAAAACAATTTGATTCTAATTTCCTATTTTTTGCTCTTTTGCACTTCTCAAGTGCACCTTGAATTATATTTGTTAACTCGTGACTATTGAGGCTTTCGGAACTACACTTAGCCAAACAAAAATAATTTTAAGGCATACTCCAAGCCAAAAAAAAGCTATAACTATCACATTTCTATTATAATTTACAATTATGTTTGTTTTTATTACGTAAGAAAATAAAATTCAATATTGGTGTTTCTTGTGGGGATCAAGCCAACCTTTTATTTTACATCTCATTTGAAAACCACTTTGAAATGTCATTCATTTATGTGATTTTGTAAATCTATATTACTAGATTGTATTTCAAGTTCTTTACATGTTTTATTTTTTTGTAAATTGATATTTTTCTATTATCAGAAAATCAGATTACGTTGTGATAACAATTTTTCATCTAAGGACTTTGAAACATACTCGAAGAAGAAACTACCATGGAATTGACAGACTGTACATCATAACCCAGCTTGGCGATTATTGTTGAAATGATTCCTCTTACTTTTCTTCCTCACAACCTTGGTCTAACCTCCAGGAGGTGGATCAACCAAGGTAATTTGAAAGTTATTATTGATAGTTGAAGGTGTTTCCTTATTGGAGTCAGAGGAAGTAGATTCATGAACGCACTTCAATATACCCGAAGAGACATCTTTAACAACCAATTCCATGTTTACAAGGTGAACTGGGATCCTAGCTGAGTCCTCATAAGGCTGATGTGTAATGACAATTTGATCCTAATCATTCCACATTGTTATTCTAAGTCATGAGTTTATGTTTTGTTGTTTCACAATAATTTATTACCGAAAATATAGTTTAATTTTGTCTATTTTCTACAAAATAGATAGCTTCTTTTCGCTAAAAACATTCACATTCATCCATTGGCTCATTTTTCTTTCCTTTTTGTAACACTTTTAGCATATTTATCTTATTTTAGGGTTGATATTTTTCTTTATCTTGACACTTCAAATATTTTTGGGACCTAATAGTCCTCCTTAGGGACAATTCTATCCACTTCTCTCTAGATTCTCTACTTCCTTCTTTAAGGTTCCTCTTGTTTTTTAGATTTTTTTTACTTAGTTGAACGTCTACAACCTTTGTCACACCTTAGATTTAATTTGTATGTGTAGTAGTGAAGTGGTGGCTTGGGGACTTCATGGCTACCCTTGTAACACTATAACACCTCCATTCAATGACATGTTTGTGTAAGAGGCTACATTCACCACCATTTTCTTAGTCCATATACATGTCATACCCCCATTTTTATTTTCCTCTATAATACAACCAGGATGGATTTCAAGGGCATGGTATGGCTAGGTCATGGGAGCAGATTTATGTCATCAAGGGTCTCAAAGGAGTTTTGAGGGTTTCTTTTGACATCTGGTGGCATTCACTTGGCATATACCATCATCCGCACAATTTTCCTTTTGTTCCGTTACATTCCAACAACTTTAAAAAAAATGGAGTTATAAATGGGCCTGACTTAATTAATTACGCCTGAGGTGGCATTCCAGGAGGAATATTTAATGGAATGCCTCAAAGCAGTAAGTTTCAGCTCATTGGAATCTCGGAATCCAGAAGATCCACAGATGGGATGCTTGGGGATGTGATTTTTAAGGTGGGTTTCGAGGAGGCATGGTGACTGGAACTCCACCCCCCCTCCACCCACACACACACACATATATTGAAATGAAAAGAGGGAAATGTGCTCAATGATTAAAATAATAATAAAATAGGAGGTTCTAGAGGGGTCCATTAGATCTATAAAAAGAGGAGGAGGAGGTCATTACAAGACATATTGGATTTGATCTTTCTTCTTGTATGAGAGGTTTGAGAACTTGGTTCTCTACTTCATTTGTAGCCCCAAGACGGAAACCATTGGGTGATTCAGTGAGATTGGACGAGTACCCATCGCCCCTTGGTGAATTCATCTAGAATTCACTGGAAAGCTTAGCAATGTAGTTAATGTCAGTTTGGAGGACCAATGCAGTGCAACAGATTATCTTGAAGGCCAACTTTTCATCTCAACTATTTTGGTTGTACATGCATGTAACCCTAGTTTATCTATTATAATAAAATTTGAGATTGTTCCTATTGACCTTGTTGTTATTTTTTCATATTCTATTAATTATATTTTTACATGGCAATGTTATGTTAAATGAATGGTAATTTTATGGATAAATTCTGGTTGAGTTAGATTTCTGCAAAATTAGTCAAATATCTCTTTTGGGATATTATAGCGATATCAGAGCTAGTTTTCCTACCATCCTTAAGGTTTTACTGTAAATCAACTACAGGTGAAGATCAAGTTATTCTAAGTATTGACAAGTTCATTGCTTGTAAAGACCAAGTGTATTTTTTTGTTGGAGCCGATTGTATATTTTCCAGGTGCCTGTGTCTACTAATTATTTAAGATAATGTTGTTGACCGTGTTGAAATTCAACAAGAAAATTTCAGCAACCATGCCTAGTGTGGGACCACGAGGTCCAAGCAGCACCTACACTAGGGTGGGACCACAAGTCTTAGCAGCACCTACACTAGTGTGGGCTAAATTTGGTGCATGTCTATTTTAGTTATCCCTTAATTAAGATGGACAATAAAATGTAATATAATCTCAAAATAACTTGTAATAGTTAACTGAGTGTGGTAAATTCAGTTAGCTCATGAATTTCGAGTTAGAGGTAGTTGGTGAGGCATGCAGAGTAATTCCAGTTGTAACAGAGTTCAAAGTGCAGTGGTTCATTAGTTAATGCAGGCTGTAATCAATTTAACTCGGCTAAGTGAGTTAAACTCAGTTGTGCTAGTTGTAACTATTAGATACGCTAGTGAGAGATAAAGCAAATTAAATATTAATTAATTCACAATCAGTGATGTCACATGCAACTGAGGATTTACTATTATTAGTTGCTTGCATGTTAGATCTAGTGGAGACCTAGTTGAGATCTAGGTGAAAGGGAATTTGACTATCAGTTGTGGGATTATTGGGTTGCACCCGTGCAACCAAACACCCATTAGAGTGCCCATGATACTTGCGCAGTCAAGGAAGGCCAAAATTCCTAAATAATAGGGATTGCATTCATCGGGGATTGCGCAAGCAAGACAGGTTGTCTGGAGGCAGTAAATTGGCTAAGTATTGGTCAGTTTTATTAGAAACAATGTGAGACAATTAGTTGAGTACAAGAGGGCTCTTGTGAGAAGAGTTGTATGTAATTGTTTCATGATTCCATGCTAAATATACAATAGAAGATAGTGTGGTTTTGAGCAGCAAGCTTTCCCGAGGAAATTAGATGTGTTGTGGTTTGATTAATTCTTCTTTGCTTCATGTGATTGGCGATTGTGTTTTTAATTCCGCAATTGATTTGTAGAAGCAATGCAGTATTTAACTTTAGTACATTGTTAGAACGGATTGAATCCATGATATACATGCTTGTTGTATAATTTCTACATGGTATCAGAGAACAGGAAATCACAATTGTGAAGAAGGAGCTAAGTTTGTGACTGGATAGAATTCGAATTTGTAGAAACACTTTCTTGGTGCTACAACTGATTCAAGATCGAAATGGCTTTCAATGGCTTGAGGTTGGAGTATTCACTCGAGGGCAGCTCAAACTATATTTCTTGGAAGTACAGGATGGAGGCAGTACTCGAAGACAATGGCTTGAAGGAATTCATTGATAATGATGTTCCTAAACCCGCTGTGACAGATGCTACAAATCTTGATGCATGGCAAAATAAAGTGGCAAAGGCGAGGAGGATCCTATTGGAGGGAGTACGAAACCACATTGTCTCAAGCCTCCATGGGAAATCCACACCATATACAATGTGGAAGGATTTGACGGATCTATTTCAGAGTAGCAGCAACCATAGGAAATTGGCGCTCAAAGATAAACTCAAGAAGATCAAGAAGGAGAAGGGCGACTCCATGCCAAATTATTTAACAAATTTTGTCCAATGTTGGGAGGAACTGGGGAGCATTGGAAGAAATATCGCTAATGATGATTTGGTGAGTTTGGCTCTCCTAGGACTTCCCAAGAGTTGGCACAATTATCAAGACTCTGTCAATGGAAGGGAAATTTTCCAGATTGGGAACGATTGTGGTCGGATTTGGTGTAGGAGGAGTTCAAACGAAACACCAGAGATGGATCTTCATCTAAGAATGAAGATGAAGAAGATTGTGCTTTGGCTGCTATGGTGAATAATGGGAAAGGGAATAAATTCCATGCCAAATCCGATTCCAAAGATGGCAAGAAGCGAGACATGTCCAGGGTGAAGTGTTTTCACTGTCACGAGCATGGGTATTATGCTACTAACTGTCCACAAAAGAAGAAGAACAAGAAGGCTGGAGGATCTGCAGCTGGTGAGGCTTTGGCCTCGCAATTTGAGCTTGACTTCTCATTGATCGCATGCATGGTGTCAAGTGCATTGGGATCTGTGTGGTATTTGGATAGTGGCGCTTCCTTTCACATGACAGGAGACAAGGAACTTTTCATTAGCTTGGAGGAGAAGGATCTCTAGATGCATATTGAAATGGGTGATGACGGGCGGTACAATGCTATTGGGATTGGTACCATTACCTTCCAGAGGCAGTCAGGTAAACCCTTTCAATTAAAATATGTAATGCCTGTACCAGGTTTGAAGAAAAATTTAGTCTTAGTTGAAATGTTGGAGGATAGAGGCTATGATGTTGTTTCAGTGAAAGAAAATATTTCCATTGACACAAAACAACAGGACAAGCCAAGAAGATAGGGATTCGAGTTAAGAATCTCTACAAGCTGGATGTAAATGGTTGCGCAGCATTGATGGGAAAGGAGGACAAAGTGGTGAGCCGGGATGATGGCAAACTATGGCACAATAGGTTGTGCCATCTTCACCATGGAGCCTTGAAAGTCATGCAACAAATTTCTACTAGTCTTCCCAAGGGTACACTTGCCCAGTCAAACACATGCAAGGGATGTACTATGAGAAAATATATAAAGGTCGCCTTTCATGAGAAGGAGAACCGAGCTTTGGGGATCGTTGAGAGAGTTCACGCAGACGTGTGTGGACCATTCTCTATTGCTTCGACAACAAAACATAAGTACTATGTGATATTTGTTGATGACTTTTCTCGTAAGTGTTAGATCTACTTCATGCAAAAGAAAGATCAGACATTCTCGAAGTTTCTTGAGTTTAAAGCACTGGTGGAGAAAGAGTTGGGGAAGTAAGTGAAGGCTCTTAGGAGCGATAATGGTGGAGGATACATCTCTAACGAATTCAAGAACTTCTACAACAAAGAAGGAATTAGAAGAGAACTGATAATGCCTCATAACCCACAGCAGAATGGGGTCGCTGAAAGAAAAAACAAAACGATTGTGGGTTCAGCAAGAACGATGTTGCATGTTCAAGGCCTACTAATGCATCTATGGGTAGAAGCATGCAACATTGTGTTATTTGTGCAAAACCGTTGTCCTCATAGGATACTTGGCATGAGTACACCTGAAGAGGCTTTCACTGGTAAGAAACCTGATGTTTCACATTTTAAGATTTTTGGCTCATCTGTTTATGTGCATGTGACCAAAGACGCCAGGAAGAAGATAGAACCGACAAATGAGATCAGGATTTTGTGGGGTACACTGAAACACCCCACAACTATCGAGTGTATTTTCCAAAGAACAAAATGGTCGCTGTGTGACAAGGTATAAAATTTGATGAGGAGAAATCCATGTGGTTGTCACTTGAGAGGGAGTTGGACTTACATGCAGAGGAGGAACTTTTGGTTCCCAAGGATGAGCCTCAATATGTGGAGCAACCACATGAGGAGGATCATGGAGTGGCGGAAAACACTCATGGAGAGCCATCCATTAGAAATGGCAGAAGCCGCACCACAAAAGATGATAGATTGAGACTTGGTGATGTAGAGAATGTAGGAGCCCCTACTTCACAACGCATACAGAGACAGTATCTAGACAGGTTTACTGGATACATGGCTCTTATGAGAAAATGTATTGTGACTGAACCATCTTCCTTTCAGGAGGCAGTGTAGAAACCAACTTGGGTTGATGCAATGGTGGAGGAGTATGACTCCATTATCAAGAACATTGCATGGGAGATTGTCCCAAGACCTATCAACAAATCAGTGGTTGGATCTAGATGGATCTACAAGGTAAAGCAAGCTATTAATGGGAGTGTGGAGAAATACAAGGCCAGATTTGTGGCCCGAGGATTCTCACAGATCGAGGGGATAGATTATGATGAGACTTCTGCACCTGTTGCAAGGTACTCTTCCATTAGATCCATACTTGCACTCTTAGCGCAGATGGGATGGCACATTCATCAGATGGATGTGAAAACTATGTTTCTCAATGGGACCATTGAGGAAGAAGTGTACATAGAGAAGCCTGAAGGTTTCGAGATCTTCAACAGTGAGTCATATGTGTGTCGACTTAAGAGAGCATTGTATGGGCTGCAGCAAGCACCTCGTGCATGGTACACTCGGATAGACAACTATTTCACCGGACTGGGCTTCACCAAAAGTGAAGCAGATGCAAACCTGTACCAGATTGTGGTTGAGGGTAAGCTATTGATTATTGTTCTTTGTGTTGAGGATCTAATTTTGACTGGTGATGAGTAGTTGATACACTCATGCAAGGAGGATCTTTCAAGGGAGTTTGAAATGAAGGAAATGGGACTCCTTCATTATTTCCTTGGTTTGGAAATATGGCAGTGAGATGGTGAACTTTTTGTCTCTCAAGGCAAGTACGCCAAAGAGATACTGGGTAAGTTTCACATGGAGAGCTGCAAACCCATGGATACTCCTCTTCTAGGAAATTGGAGGAAAGAGGATGTTAATTCTCGAGAGGTAGTAGATGCTACTGTCTATAGGTAGTTAGTTGGTTCACTGATGTATCTAGTGAACACCAGACCAGACATTTCCTACGCAGTTAACTAGCGGAGTCAAGCTATGGTTAAGCCTATCAAGCTCTTTTGGAAGGCGGGGAAGCATGTCTTGAGATACCTAAGGGGCATATCAGAATATGGACTATGGTATAGACGGATAGAGGGAGTGAAGCTTCATGGCTTCACGGATGTAGATTGGGCAGGCAGTCCATCAGACAAAAAGAGCACATCAGGAGTAATCTTCAGCATAGGATCGACAACAGTTTCTTGGTACAGCAGGAAGCAACAATCTATGGCACTCAATTCAGTGGAAGCAGAGTACATGGCAGCAATTCAAGCTACATGTGAGGCTATCTGGATGAGAAAGATCTTGGTCAATTTGTTTGGTTCTCAAATGGATCCGACAGTGATACATTGTGATAATCATAGTTGAATTAAAATCTCGATTAATCATGTGTTTCAAGATAGGTCCAAGCACATAGATATCTAGTACCATCATCTCAGAGATTGTATGAAGAGGAGAGTAATGTTGCTTAAGTACATTCCCATGGAAGATTATGATGCAGATATTCTGACGAAGGCGCTCACCAGGCGAAAATTCAAATACCATAGAGGTTGGATCCGGGTGAAGTATAATCCCTTTCTTGTTGGGAGGGAGTGTTGAAATTCAACAAGAAAATTTTAGCGCCCATGCCTAGTGTGGGATGAGGAGGTCTAAGCAGCACCTACACTAGGGTGGGACCACAGGTCTTAACAACACCTACACTGGTGTGGGCTAAATTTGGTGCATATCTATTTTAGTTGTCCCTTAATTAAGATGGAAAGTAAAATGTAATATAATCTCAAAATAACTTGTAATAGTTAACTGAGTATGATAAACTCAGTTAGCTCATGAATTTCGAGTTAGAGGTAGTTGGTGAGGCATGCAGAGTAATTCTAGTTGTAACAGAGTTCGAAGTGCAGTGGCGCATCAGTTAATGCAGGTTGTAATCAATTTAACTTAGTTAAGTGAGTTAAACTCAGTGGTACTAGTTGTAACTGTTAGATACACTATTGAGAGATCAAGTGAAATAAATTTTAATTAATTCACAATCAGTGATCTCACATGCAACTGAGGATTTACTATTATTAGCTGCATGCATGTTAGATCCAGTGGAGGCCCAATTGAGATCTAAGTGAAAGGGAAGTTGACTACCAGTTGTAGGATTATTGGGTTGCACCCATGCAACCAAATACCCATTGGAGTGCCCATGATACTTGCGCAATCAAGGAAGGCCAAAATTCCTAAATTATAAGGATTGCACTCATCAGGGATTGCGCAAGCAAGGTAGGTTGTCTAGAGGCAGTAAATTGGCTAGGTATTGGTCAATATTATTAGAGACAATGTGATACAATTAGTTGAGTAAAGGAGGGCTCTTTTGAGAAGAGTTGTATGTAATTGTTTCATGATTCCATGCTAAATATACAATAGAATATAGTGGGGTTTTGAGCAGCAATCTTTCCCTGGGAAATTACCTGTGTTGTGGTTTGATTGATTCTTCTTTGCTTCATGTGATTGGCAATTGTGTTTTTTAATTGATTTGTAGAAGCAATTCGGTATTTAACTTACTACATTGTTAGATCGGATTGAATCCATGATATGCATGCTTGTTGTATAATTTCTACAGAGCGCAGAAGTTGCATAGATCGTGAAGTGAAGATATGCATTGACAAAGGTTGTGAAAATATAGGTTTTTGGTTATTTTTGATGATGTGTGATGGAATACTCATATTGTAATAGTGGAGTGTGGTAGCTTTGGATATCAAAGAAATGTAGTGCGTGGTTATTTGGAAAGTTGTGTCGAATAAGATGTTGGTGATTGGATGAGCCTCACTATAGTCATGAGATCAAGTTTGACTGGCCCATAATCAAGTCTCGGGGAGGAGGTATTTAATACATGAATCTTATTCATAAAAGGGATTGATCGAAATGTGTGGGTCAATCACCATGTGGCAGATTGAGTTACCAACCACGCCAGATCTAATTGAGAGGCGGGGCCATGTCCCAAACTTCTTCAAAATCAAATTCACTAGCGTAGTGACTGAATCATCAGGGACGAGATTTCCAGTCGCAAGGGTTTGGGTGGGTGGCCGGTTGTGTCGCATAATTTGGCGGTGTCAACTATCTTACATGGAAATCGACATAAATAAATCCATCAAAAATTGTGACAGCATATTGATCAGATGCAATTTCCAGAGCCGAGTCATTTGTTGACAAGAGGTAGACGTGTTTGGTGCATTTCGTCCGCTTATATGTTTAATTTTTGTTTGCAAAGAGAGGATTATGGTTTGAATCAATGCTAGAGGGTGTAGAGTGTAACAAGTGAACTAACGGGTAAAGCCACAGAGGAAAGGGAGTCACATTCCTTGACGGAGTTGATTATTGAGTGCTTGGGTCGTAAACCAAGATCGAATGCCTGCACCAAAAAAAAATAAAAATCATGTGGAGTCGATTTAGTTACAAGTGTTGAGATTTGTCGCATAGCAGGTAGCAATATTGTTGGGAGTCAAGCTCCATAATACAGGTGAATTCAATTACAATTGAGTCGCCCTTCCAAGAGCAAATCAAATTATTAATTACTTAGCATAATAGCCAGAAAGTTGAACCCAAACTATTTTCAATTCAAGGATGTGCTACGAATCATTCTTACCATTGTCACATGTCTGGATGGAGGAGTCGATCACAAAGGTTTGAATTTTGATCGATCGTGCCTACAGAAGTTGACAACAAGATTTGAATTATTCATATTTATTGTGTGTGTGACTAGAGGGGTTGAACACATTGGGAAGTCGAATTCTACTCGTTGGAGAACAAAGTGCGCAAATGTATCAGAGGTATTTTGGAAGAATATGATGGTTGCGAGAGAATGAATAAATATCGAGAAAAAGGGTTGGCGAAGGCGTATTGTGCCATTAATAAAGTTTAGGATCCATAAATTTCATTCACATTTTTTGATTTAAATGTTGTTTTCCATTGTATGATTGAGAGCATTGTTTTTGAATTGCTTGAATCGTTTATGAAAGAGGCCGATTTTATTCTTGAAGTGTGAGCCACATTATGAGCACCAAATTTGCTATATGTTGAGCACATCCTGTAGCATTCATTGAGTAGATAGGTTGAATTGAGGGACAAGGTCATAAATCCGAAGCTATTTGTATGTATTATGAAGACTAGACATTTCTAAGCAAAAAGTTATCAATTGTTGGTTGATAGCAGAAGGAAAATGTATATATATATACCTGTAGTAGCCTAACCAAAAAAATATGTTCACATCAAATCAGCCAGTGTTCTGGGCACTTCATTATACGTGGGCAAGTTTCTTGTTCCAGCTAACTCTATGCACAGGTCTAGGTTCCTATACAATTTTTTTATCCTTTGTGTTTATAACAACATTAAATACCCTTGCATATGTATTTTTGAGTGCTTAATAAATCAAATATGTTGAGGACAATGTTCATATTTGATTATAAAGTGTCTTAGTGAAGTGTGAGCCAAATCAAAGATTTGATGAGCTGTAATGTGAGTAGGGTATTGTCATAAGTGTCATGTGAGGGTTTGTCAATGGTAAAGGACAAAGTGTGTAATTTTATGTTGGTTTATGGTGTGAATGTTTGGTCTAGTCGAATGTAAGAGAGAGTGCTTTGACTATGCTAGAACAATAAGTCTACGAATATTGTTTTTGTTCATCTTTCATTTATGACTAAGTCCTCAAAAGTCATAGTATTGTCATTGTATAAAGGAGTAAGGCAACCTTATATAAAATTTATAAGCGTTGAATTTTGTTGGGAAGCCTGTGATCCAAAGTCATGCATAAAATAGCTTGAGGTTTTTGATATCACTGAACAAAAACATGGATCAAACTTTCATATATTCATTAAATGGACTAGCATCAACAATCAGTAGATCCATTTGCAAGGGAATACTTTCAATACTACAACAAGAGAAACCACGGGAACAACATGAGTTGGGACTAGAAATTTTTACACTTGAAACATATTTGAGATGCATGGGGGTTACTACAAAAGCCCTTCTCAAACTAAAAGAAATTGCTTCACTCATCTCCAAGGTGCATTAGCCAAATGGGAAGAGCTTGATTTGGGCTCTAAAACCAACCATGTTTTCTCTCATACAACAAAATTTTTTGGAGCATCCTTTTCTAGGGGTCAAACTTCCATTTGCCTCTTGTATTAGTAGTATCATGATGTTGACCGCACCTATACATCCTTACAATGGTGAAATTATGAGGGGGGTCTTCAGACTAATACTGGATACCTTTCAAGATTTGGATATTTGTGAGGGCCCAACCTTTGGGAAGAGACTAGAGATTCTAGAATTCATGCCCTTAGTTAGATCTTATGACCTCATGTTTGAGTTGGAGTGTGACGACATGATCCCGCATACGTTCCAATGATTATTTAGAATTAGGAAACATCAACCTAACACAGTAATAACACACATGAAAGCCATTTTCTCTTAATGTATGGGAGGTTGAGATGCCATTTGCATGGAGTTGCAGTCTAGATTGTTGGCCATTTGTAGGAGAGAGAAATTGGTCTAACCTATTTCTTATGAACTAGCCGAAAGGTTGGTTGAGCAAAACATTGGGTTGTTAAGAAGAAAATTGACCAGGGAGGAGCTGCTCAAATTTGGTGGACCCTGCAGCAAGATTGAGTTGAGGATGAGGGGTCTTTGCTTCATCTTCAAGGAACCTTGGGCACCTGACCAGTCATGATTGAGTGACACTGAGGAGGTGGCAGAGGTAGAGCAAGAAGAGATTCCTTCTGGCTTTCAGGATGAGGATTCTTCTTTGGACGATTCCATGGGTTCATATGAGGATGCCTCTAAGGAGCATGAGCAGTCATGAGGGGTGGTTGGAAGCAGGCCAGATTTATATTTCAGTGTGTATGGTGAGCAGTCAGTGGACCCTATGGGATAAATTTAGGGTGATGATTCAACATGAGTAGCATATGGTGGAGCATGAGTTAGTTGAGAAGGATGATATGCACAGTATGCATGATGAGCCTTTTGTGGAGAGCCAGTTGGTGGCTCATGTTGAGCCCATGATGGAGGAGGATGAGAAACCATCCTTGGGGCTATCCATTGATGAGGAGCAGACAAATGTACATACAACAAGTAAGGTGGCAATATTTGCAAGCACTTGTCATCAAGAGGTGTTGGAGCCTGACATGATAGATTTTCAAAAGGCTAGTAGACTTGAGGAGTGTGGAGTTTCCATTCAGATGAGGGGGGATCGTTTTTAGATGGTAGTGCATCCATATTTGAGCCCACCCACTGATGAGGTGCATGTAGATGGATAAGCATTTGGAAGAGCTATAGTACTTTCAGGGAGCAACCCTCTCCAGGAGCACATAGATAGGGCTTGCAACACAACTTGCCCACTTTTTCCCATTATAGAGAGAGAAGTGAGATTTCTTTGATAGATATTATTAATGGATCAGACAGAGCAACATGAATTGAGCATGTTCCAGTGACAACGTAGTAGATTTGTTCCCAACCTAGGTGTCCATGCATTCGATTCTTTCCATGGGATAGATTGGCGAGAGATCATGAGTTGGTATCATATTGATGGGGCATCAATTTTAGTTAGGAGCATAGCACTACAAGAGTCCTTAGATGTGAGGGATACTACATGCTCCAGTTGGAAGCAGGTTGTAGGTTGTCCACTCATCATTATTTCAGAACAACATCAACATAGTCGGATTGACCTTGGTCTATGCCAAGGGTTGGATTAGAGAGAGGTGATGATTTGGTATTCTATTGGTGGAGAAACATTTATGGCCAAAGAAAGAGTAGAGATAGAGCATGGGGTATGAGTGATGGTGATTGGTCATGGTGGCTTTGGGATCCATGGATGAAAAATTGAGACAATGACTTGTTTGGGATCCATGTATTGAGGGATTCATTCATGTCTAGTTAGCGTGGAGGCATGGCGTGACACAGTGGTTCATATGGGATCTTGGTATCAGCTTGTAGATGCCTCTACAGTGGAAAGATATGGATTGCTTGAGGGAAATAAATCTTGGGGTGGGAGGATTTGTTATATCCCCATTTTTATTTTCCTCTATAGTACAACCAGGATGGATTTCCAGGGCACGGGATGGCCAAGTCATGGGAGAAGGTTTATGTCATCAGGGGTCTTGAAGGAGTTTTGAGGGGATTTTTTTGGGATATGATGGCATTCCCTTGGCATATACCATCTTCCACACAGTGTTCCTTTCGTTTCATTGCATTACGACAACTTCCAAAAAATAGGGTTATAAATGCGCCTAACTTAATTAATTACGCCTAAGGTGGCATTCCGGGAGGAATATTTGATGGAATATCTCAATGTAATAGCTCATTGGAATCAAAACGAGAAGATATATAAGATGGGATGCTTAGATGTGATTTTCAGTGGCTTGAGGAGGCATGGTGGCCAATTTATCATTTTCCCACATTAAAAATATATTTTAGTTGAAATAAAAATAGGGAAAGATGCTCAATGATTAAAATAATAATAAAATAGGAGGTTATAGAGGGGTCCATCCGATCTACAAAAAGAGGAGGTGGAGGTCATTATAGGACATCTTGGATTTGATATTTCTTATTATATGATAGGTGTGAGAACATGGTTCTCTACTTCATTTGTAGCCCCACGACAGAAACCCTCGAGTGATTCAGTGGGATTGGGCAAGTACCCATCTCCCCTGGGTGAATTCATCCAGAATTCATAGGGGAGCTTAGCAATGTAGTTCATGTCATTTTGGAGGGTTGGTGCAGTGTAGCAGATTATATTGGAGGTCAGCTTTTTATCTCAGGTATTTTGGTTGTATATACATGTAAACCTAGTTTATCTATTATAATAAAAGTTGAGATTGTTCCTGTTCACCTTGTTGTAGTTTTTCCATATTCTATTGATTATATTTTTACATAGCAATGTTTTGTTAACTGAATGGTAATTTTATGAAGAAATTTTGGTTGAGTTAGATTTCTGCAAAATTAGTCAAATATCTCGTTTGGGATATTACAATACATGATTTGTTGTCATAATAGGAATACTATTTCTTCACGGGGGTTCAATTAGGGTATCATCCTCATCCCCCCATTTGTGGCTTGAAATGTAGCATCCATGCACCATTTCAATACTCTTACTTTGGGCTACAACACCTCTTATTTGCAACTCCACTTCAATAACGTTTTTCAAATTCTTCCCACTCTTAGTCTCATTCTCCATAGCTTGGAGTAACACGCAAGGAGAAAACTACAATTGCACCAAGAACCTAGAAAGAGGACTTAGACTATTAAAGTGGAGAAGTTAAACTCTCACAGGCCAAACATAGATGGAGCAAATTGAAAGGTTAAAATGACATTTTGTAGGAGATGTTATATTGTGAAATATGGAAAAATACAATTACAGTAAAATAAAAAAAAGTCTAATAGATATTTTTAAGAGTATATGTGTGTGTGTGTGAATTTTAAATTAATGAAAACTATATAACTAGGAAAACACCTTAAGAAAGTTCAGTTAAGAATGTTTACACAATGGCATGGATGTAATTATATTTAGATAAGGAAGAATAAATACAATAAATATTTTCCAACTATGAGATGTAGATGTTGTCACCATGATTGGGCCAATTTTTATCTCTTATAGTTTGCTCCCACCCTAAACCCTTCTCCATGAAATTTTACCATAAAGATAAACCCCACACAAATCAATTGATTTATACCTAATAGATATATGTGTGTGCGTGTTATTTACATGTTAAATATGTTAATTGAGATGATGAATATTGTATAAAATGTTGATTGAGATTTGACCCTAAAATACAATAAACCCCACACAAACCAGCTAATTTACACCCAAACCAACTAATTTATACCTAATAAATATATATGTTAGTTACATGTTAAATATGTTAGTTAAGATTATGAATGTTGTATAAAATATTGGTTTTTTTAGTTGTCATTATATTTAAAATACACAAAATTATAGAATAAGATTTTTATATAAAAAGTATGTACTAAATTACATATGGGAACTTTATAATTCAGTTTTTTAGGTATGAGTTGCCTATTCATGTTCATAATAGATAAACATAGGCACTCTAGTATGTGTATCTTATGTGAAAGTTTTAACCTTCAAAGGATTTAGAGGTGAATTGCTCATTAATGCTAGAACTTCAAGTTGCACTCGAACACACCAATAGATTGATGATTCTTTGATTAAAAGAGTGCCATGAATGGAGAGTAAAAAAAATAGTGGATAAACAAGGAAAGGGGTATATATAAAAGTTGATTGCAAATAGTGACATATAATATTAGATGATTGTTGTTTTATCAATGAACTTCCAATCCTCGGTATCCTTTCCTAATGTTTCTATTATGTCGGTTAGAAGGATGGTTAAGGACAATTGAACACACTCTAGGAGAAAATGTATTTGAAATTTATAATTTGGATCCTAGTATGTAAATGGAGGCCAAAGTGGAGAGCCCTTAATAGGCATGTTTTCTTCTACCTTTCCACATTTTTTCATACAATAAAATGTAGATATTAGACCACTGCATTAAGATATATAGCGGTAAGTTCTTTAGTTTTATTGAATGCTTTATAATAATAATCCAACAAATACGTAATCTTTTTGAAATTTTTAGTAGTCTTTGAATTTCTTAAGACCCAAACTTTCTAAATTTTAATAAATTTGGTTATAAATTTCTTTTAATACAAGTACTACTAATTTTATTTGAAAAGAAATATAACTAGCATAGCCATATGCATTAATTAAATGGTTGATAAATTTAGATAGGCATCAATTCGTGAATTTCAATTTATTGCATTCGCGGGCATTTACAATCAAGTACAAGGGAGATGTTGTCTCGTAACATTACATTAAAAAGTAGTAAAGTAATACTTGCATTATATATATATATATATATATATATATATAGAGAGAGAGAGAGAGAGAGAGAGAGAGAGAGAGGCCATAAATAAAAAAACTTCCATGGTAATCCTAAATGACATAATTTTACATGAACTTTATATATATGAATAAAGGTATTGAAAGTATAAATTTTTTGTTTTTTTGTTTGTTTATAATTTTTTTATTTTTTTATTTTATTTTTTTAGTATGAGGGAGATGTATACTCCCTTCACTATTGAATATGGAGTTTACAACAAAGTTTAAAATAATATTTCATATAACAACCTAGTATGAAAGATATTTATAATTTCATCCATCCTCAATATAGCATTGAATTGTGGTATTTAAAAATATATATATTAAATACCAAAAAAATAATTTACCAATAAAGTATTTCAACGTCCATTTTAAATAAAAACAATTTAAATCGGTTTTATATTGATAAATGGTTTATATAAATAAACAAAGAGTGCACTCGAAAGTAAAAATATTCTTATATTTCATTTTCAAGTATGAGAAAAACATGTAATTCCTTCATTATTTAGAAACATTTTATTGTTTTCTGTTAGTTAATAAAAAAGTTGGTTAATCCTTGGATGGGGTGCTTGAATCCGGAAAGGGTGGGGTGTTGGCTACCACCATCCCACATGGCCACATGGTTGATGGACATGGCAGAATGCCCCCGTAAAGTCATTGTTATTGCGTCCGTGAGCGGTACGGGAGAAGTCCCCACCCCACCGTATGATGCCCAGTACATGTATTACATCCCCTATGTTTGTTAGCCTTGGGAGGTCTACTTAGTCTATCACTAGATACACCACCCCCCCCCCCCCCCCCTCACAATTATGGCCACCTCGTGTGAGGGGTCTTTTGCTACATCCATTGATGGACATCTTAATTTCCAGGTTAATGGACATAAATCATATTAAATCAAGTAGAAAATCCTAACATAATTTCTTATGGAAAGTAACATGCATTTCCTTGTTATAATGTCAACTCTGTGAATGAAGTGACATTACATGTTGTTGCCTCGAGCAAAGACACCTTATTTTGATTTTCTTAGCATTATTTGTCATTGCATCAAAGGCTTGCAACATTCTCTTCAACTCTAGCTTCTTCTTATCTCAACCCTCTCCACAAGGAGCGAAGTTGGGGGAGCCAACTTAATGCATTGTTTTTCGCCTTGAGTTTATTGGTTGGAAATATTTCTTTGGTGGAGATGGATGCCTTATCTTCTTCAGCCTTGCCATCCTTCCTCTCAGTTTCACCACCTTTCCTTCCCTCTTGGGCTTTCGAGTTATGCCCATCCCTGGTTCAGTTTCCATTTTCTATCATGTTGGTTTCTCTAGTCCTGCTTCTAGTGAGTTTTATTGCTTGATATCTCAGTATACTATGGTTTCTAGGAGGTTAGGCCTCTATGTTATCTAGGGGGTTGGATTTTTTTGGGCTTCTCTGCTCTCTATGGGGTTAGACCTCTTCGAGTTATTTTTCAAGTCTCCCTCTTAGACTAGGCCACTCTCTGGGTCATTTTTTTGTTGTTCACTTCTCTCTCATCTCTCCCCTATCCCACTCCTAAAGATTCACTCCTCCTACTTGGGAACTACTTCTCTCCCTATGTTGTAGTCATGCCTCGTTAACAAGATCATGCTTTCCATGGGGTTGCTTATTATTAGGAGCATAGGGATCGATGACATACAAGATCTTAACTTAGAGCAGAAGGTTAGATAATATGGTTCCGGGAGCTCACTACCCCCCCAATACAAGTAGAGATTGTGTAATGTTCCAAACTAGAAAATATAACGAATATCAAAACATGCACTAAATTACAACCGATAATTTTCACACATGTAGGCACAAATAGAAACAGGTCAGAGAGCCATAGAATAACAACCATAAAACTAAGCCATTTTATTGATTTTAAAGTTGGAACTAAATACAATGGAGTGAATAGATAGAACTCGGGCTTGCTACTACAAGCCTGCAATACTAGGGTGAAAAACTAAGTGAAATCTCCAACTAAAATGTCTTAATCTATCCAAACGCACTGCCCATAAATTTTTGTTGCTATTGGAGGCAAATTGTGAAATGAACCCTAAAAAATGATCCAAAATTTCTGAAAAATTATAGAGAGGCTCCTCACACCCCAACCAATAAAACCAAAAATAGTTTTAGATAATTCTAGCTAACTTGGAATTCCCAAAATAGTGTGAGAAACCCAGTTAAACTAGAAATTCACCTTGCTATAAGAATGAGTATTTCAGGCTTGAATATTGCCCAAAAAATTCTAAAATTTTAACCACAGGCTCCTCTCATAAAACCCAAAAAAATCTATAGTTGAGTCCACCAATCACTGAAACCTCAAAATCAGTGTGTGGCCATTCACAGTTTGCCAATGAGCTACAGAAATTGAACTGCTACAATAATGCACAATTTCCCCAAAGTGAAACTCCTCCAAATCCCAGCAAAATCTATTCCTCGAACTAACAGCTAAAATAAACTCCGATACCCGAAAAAACACTACTAGTCAACCCTTGCACAGAGAATAACAAGAAAACCCCATCACAGCTCCAAAAAGAGAAATTGTGGCCCACAAATAATGTTGATATCTGCCCTACAAATCCTCTACAAAATCACTGACATCAATAGGGAAAATCACCTGCAAAATAGTCGGAACTCCAACCTACAATATTTGATTCCATAATGATAAACTTGAACTACCTCTATGCCGAAGAAGTGGAATACTGAGTGAATACCTGCAATAAACCTTTGTGTAAATCCTGAACTGGAATCCCCAAATTACCTCATTAGGGAGACACTCGAAGTTCTCTGAAATGAGGGTGGAAATTCCTTGTGCTAAACAACACTGGTTGACTTGGCTAAGTAGCTCAAGCAAATATCCAATTCTAAAATGAAATGCCAAATAGAATAATCAAAATGAGGCTCTAGCATTACTTTTATTATTGCCTTCCCTTCCTCATACCATGGGTCGATTTCTCTCACACTATGCTTTGATACCATGGTTTGATTCTTCCCATGGTTTGATTTCCATTTTGGTAACCAAATTCACTTTAATTTTTCTTTTCTCCTAAATTTGGTCTTATTTTCTCTCCAAAAATTATATTGAGCCCTCATAACCCTTTTTCCTAAGTTTATTTTCTAAAAATATTTATTATTATCCAAAATTGCAAAATTGAGAATATCCCTAAAATTAATAATTTGGGACATGATAGTATTCTCGGCAAAAAATTGCTTGTCCTCAAGCAATTCTTGAACAAGTGCCCTCTTTGAATTTTGATCACCACTGTAACCATGAATAATTCCAGGGTCCCAAATTCTCCACCGAGCCATCTCCAATCTCAGCATTGTCCTGAAATGAAGGAATCCCTCGATACCAGGATTCCAACCCATCTTGATCAATGTGAAGCACATCTTGATCCATTTGTTGTCCAAATAGATAGAGGTACCAGAATCCCTCTACGTACTATCAATAAGTATAGAATCATGATAATGTAGGACTCTTTCAAACTCCCCATGAAGATGCATGTTGTCACTGTGACAAACACCCTCCACATTTTCTCCTATACTAGAATTTTGGAGCCTATTGTGGATCTTGTGATCGGTCGTTCCGTAGTCAATTCTTGGTCGGTTTATATTTTTTTAAGTCTTTAAGCTCCCTTCATGGGTTGTAAGTGTTGAACTCACCCGTCCACACATGTTCAGTCCATAATGACTTCATGAGCGCATTTCTTCACACAAGCTTGAATTTTCCTAGCACAATCCATCAAGATAGTTCTTGTGCAATGTTCAACCCATGTCGATAGTTAATGTGCATTGTCACTGACAGTCTCTCACTTTCGGCTGCGTTTCTACTTCTATTTTGGTGAGTTTTTCAAACTGTCTCTTTTTCGCACCCTCACTTTTGCGAGTATCGTTTTCATGTTTCTGAATGTCACCTTTACTTGCTTTCACTTTAATTAGTATCATTTTCATGTTATCTTCGCTATGGCACGTGTCGCTTTGACCTTTATTTGCATATTGCAAGTGTTGTTTCCACTTTTCTTGTTCATATAGAAAATGTCATATTTTGGCATGCAAAGTGTCGCTTATCGTGTAAAGTGGAGTTTTGGTTTGTTTCAAGGGGTAATATTTGTGATAACAAATTATTATTATCATGTGAACAAGTATCGTAGTCATTTCCACAGTTTTAAGCATCATTATACAAGCGTCGCCATTGTCATCACAAAGCATATCTTTTGTGTCACACTTGCAATGAGTTGTCGCATTGAGGAAAGTATGGTGTTCATGTGTTATGAGTGTCCTGTGTTTTGTCGTCGAGTGATCTAAGTGTGTGATGATGCTTAAGTATTGTTCTTGTTCAAATTCATCTCAATGTTCCCACAATTAGTCAAAACCAAGAAAACTTCCTGACCTGGCCACCCAGCCTCATCCAACCCTCCTGAACTACGCATTACACAATCTCAGTCCTCAAGCAGCAACCTTGCCTCTTGGCATTGCGCAATGTGCATTCGTTGCCACCTAGAATTGTGTATTTCATAATCTCATTTCTTAAGCCTAACCCATGAGCTCCATAACTACACAATTTTCTTATCCATTAAGTCCTTAGCCCTCAAGCCTCAGACTTAAGCTCTTAAAATGTGCAATTGTGCAGTCACTTGGCCTCCTCTCCCTCCAGAACTGCACATTGGGCAACCTCAAGCCTCAAGCCCCAACCTTGATCTCTTGAGCCCCTCAATTGTACAATAATTTGACCCTGTCCATCCTAAACTGTGCATTGCACAGTCTCAAGCCTCAATCTCGGATATTGGCCTTTAGAACTGCGCAATCCTTTAATCAATCACTCAACTAGTCATCAGTTACAACCCTAACAAGTGATTTCATGAATCATGTTATATTAGGGGTTTTCAGACTAATATCATCTTGTAATGAATGATTTTCATCTGGAGATACTCTATCTTATCATGACAAGATCATGATGGAGGAAAAGGAGAAGGAGACCATGCTAGAAGACACTTATGGAGCTAAAGAGACTGGATGATCATCAGGCAAGAAGATGAAGGAACATAAGGTTACAGCAGACGACAAAATATCAAGATCACATTAAATACTCCTTATAATCAAGTCATTAGGAGGAGGAAGAAGAAGAACATGCACCATCTTTCAAGAGGTTAAAAATCCATGTAAAATATATAAGACCAAGGACATGGGACACGTATTCCAAGGTGAATGGTGGGAAAAACATCCTAGTGGGTGTTCATTTCGGTTATTATGGCTAAAGTAAATTGGAAAAGGCAATGGCTAAGGCTTTGGAAAGGCAAAGTGGCATTTATTGGCATTTATTTATGAAAATATTGGAAAATAGGAAAAAAGGGAGGTGAAAGGTCACAGGTTGCATGTGAGGAGGAAAATGAAGGAAAATAATGGAAAATGAAGAAAATAGAGGCCTCATTGATAAAAAGGCTTATGAGGATCAATGGGAAAGATTTTTCTCACACATATGGCTCTCATTAGATTCTCTCTCTCTCTCTCTCTCTCATACTCTTGGATACTTAGAGTTTTCTTGGAGCACTCTTGGAGGAGTGTGGCATACCTTGGATTTGGTGCAAGAAGGTGTAGCACCCTCTTCCCACATCTACCCAAGTAACCAGCCAACCGTGGTAAAAATGTGATGGGAGGCTACTAATATGAGATTCAACCTCCTAGATGGCCTTAAGGAGGTGGAACCGATGGAAACAACAAAACACACACCTTACACTGCATCATTGACATCCCCAGGAGGTAACCCAACCTCCCAGGGCCCTGTTCCCTGAGGGGGGGCTAATTTTTAGTCCCTTTGAGGTTGAGCCGCAGGTATATAAGGGTAAGGGAGTGGATCTAGACCCTAGAGTTGTGGACTAGCATTATCAAGGTAGCGCTTAAGGCCCAAACAATCAATTTTTGTGCCTGACTCAAGGATTTGTCCCACATTTTCAGCACTTGAGACCAGGTCACTACCTAAAACTTCCTGTAACTTCAAGAGAGGGTAAATAACATTAAAAAAACACATGGAAGCAATCACATCATTAGAAACTCATCTGACTCAACCCAGCCATGACAGGCATTTCGTCAAACATGTCACAAACATAGCATCTACATGTGTAAACAACAAAAATAAACATAGGGGTCCAATACGTATCTGAGAATCGCTAAGAAGTATTGCTCGCTAAGAAGTATTGCTCCCTTACACATTAAGTTGCAATAAAATCTATTTGACCATGGATACATTGTATATTAATTTACAGGCAAAAACATAGATAGAGCCATAGATCATCACTAATAAAATACAAGCTTATAACTAGCAAAATAAAATAAAAATAAAAATATACCATGGATATAACATCAATGAGATGCACATAATAATTAGTACATTTGCATACCAAATAAAAAAGGAATGAGCTCTTCAACATTGAATGTGAAAACCAACCATAGATGGGACTTCCACGTTCCACCCGACCATAGGTTGTTTGAGCCAAATCTACTTTAGCTAATCAACCCTGTGACATATTCCAAGCATGAACGTGGGACTTAAACCAAAAGAACCAACTAGGGCATCCTAAGGCTAAACCACCTCACCCTCATCAAATATAAACCATGCTTTACCATGATCCAAACTAGATCACTAGGCCAACACCATAAACATGTCATAACTGGCTTTACCATGATCTAACCCTGATCACTATGCCAACAAAAACATGGATATCACTAGATTATCTTCACCTACACTGTGAGGAATTTTCCTGTCTCCTAGTCTCTTAGGATTTACCGCAACCTACAGTCTGAATCAGGGGTCACGAGGCCCTAAACCGAGACATACTCTCCAACCTTTACCGTAATCCCAAACCCGCGATTCCTAGGCCTGAAATGGAGAGTAAACCACCTCTATGATTTATCGCATATCCCGTCATTAATTAACCGAGGATTCCTAGGCCCACGAGGCAACACAATCCTAGCTTTACTGCAACCCACAGTCTAGCTTAGGGGTTACTAGGCCAGTGGCTTTACCATGATCCACAGTTCAGTTCAGGGACCACTAGGCCATGTGCTATATCAATTCAGAGATCCACCCCACTCAGCTTCGAATCCATCCGGCTATCTAGCTAAACCAAAATGTGAGAACTATACAACACCATGGCTATCCGGAAATGACAAGGCTAGGCTGAAAACACTGTCACAACTCGAAAATCCCATGTCAAGACAACAAAGAACCACATGCAATACCATGCACGCCAAATATAGAAAGGAAATCACACATGCAAATCAATACCTGCAAAGAATGCTAATGTAGTTTCTTAATCCTGCTTTTCCCTGTTTGATTTTTTTCTTTCTTGCTCCAAATATGCAAGTATGCCACACTCACCAATAGTGCTCCAAGAATACCCTAAGTGACCAAGAATATGAGAGAGAGAATAATGAGAGCAAAAGCTTGCTAACTAGTCCTCATAACCCTTTTTATAGAAGAGACCTCTATTTTCTTCATTTTCCATTATTTTCCTTCATTTTCCTCCTCATATTCAACATGTGACCTTTCATCTCCCTTTTCTCCTAATTTCCATTATTTTCATAAATAAATGTGCCAAATATGATATTTTCCCTTTCCATATCCTTTTCCTTTGCCTTTGCCAATTTCCTTTAGCCATATTAACCGAAATGAACACCCACTAGGATGTTTTTCCCAACATTAAACTTGGAATACATGTCCCATCCACTGTGGTTATATTTTTCCTTTATTACATTTTGCATGGAATTTTCACCAGGGTTGTTACAAAACCCTCCCCCTTGGGGGACACTGTCCTCGGTGTTCAACCACACATATACCTCAGCAAAACCGCTGAAAATAAACCATATTGCCTATGGAGCCTTATAACACAACTCGTTGTAGTATTTACAATGAATAACTTGCTGATAAGAAAAAATAAGCGTGATAATCATACCATGTACTGGAGCTTTATAACACAACTCATTACGGTATTTACAATAATATACACATATACACATTTTCTCAGCCATCAAATAAAAGGATATGGTGCCTACATCTGCAAAAAGGGAATCTAGAGGCTCACACCTCCACCCTCAAAGTAATACTAGGATTCACGTCCATTCCAGGAAGTCCAGAATCCACTGTCAAAGCCAAAGCTACATCCAATGTCCAACGCTACAATCTTGCGCCACTTGTCCTATCAGTGGGCAGTTACCAACTCATTGTTCCAGGACACTCTCCCAATGTGCATCTGATTCCATCTGGCAATGATAATGACCAAAACAAATCCATCCCCGACCTTCCCTTCTTTGATACACAGTCCCTCATGCAATCTGGTAATCCCCTTCCGTGCAGTCACTCACCTTCCAAGTTCCCTAGCATCCCCTATCCTGGGCGATCCATCCCTTGGCAAGGCTTCCTCACATCAGAAGATATAAAAACCAAGGAAGATACCTGCCTCAAAATCATCATATTTTTCATAGCATGCCCATGGAAATCAATGGACACTATTGGGTACCAGTGTCCCACAATGGCCCTGTTCCTAAAGTGCTTTACCAACACACTGTTGCATGTTCCAATTCCTTTTGATGATGCTACTAATGCTTGCAATCAGTTTCAACGACCCAACTGGGCATTACATGCTTTCTTGTACCAAGCACATAACTTCCATTAGATTCAAAATAATTTGAAATAAACTCAAATCATACCTCATTGGTAGCTCGTTAATAAGGTACACTTGCAACTCTATTTCCTTCTTCTGCCTTTGTTCTTTCCGTACACACACCAAATTGGTTGCCACACCCGGAAAGCACCCATTACCCTTACTTCTCTTTACTCACGTACATATACACATACATCCATAACAAGGCGTACAACACCACACAATGCATACACCCACACCCATCACACAACATAACACATACAACTACACTCGATGTACAACACAACACAAACACCCACGTCTACACCAACGTAAAACATATACTTCTACACCCAGTGTACGATACAACAAAATACATACGCCTAAACCGGCATACAACACATACATCTACACCCGGTGTACAATACAACCCAATACATATACATATACAAAGTACAATACAACCAATACATATGTCATGATACCACGACTACACCATGTACATACATAGTACCACATTCCCGAAACACAACATATATGACATGCACACAATACCACATTTATACCAGTACCATATGCACAACATGTACATAGTACCACCTATACAGACAGTACCTGCACAACATCAAATGTACACGACACTACCTGCACAACGTGTACACAAAGCCAAATGTATACATATACAGAGTACAACACAACCAATACATATGTCACGATACCACGACTACACCATGCACATACATAGTACCACATTCCCGAAACACAACATGTATGCCATGCACACAATACCACATGTATACCAATACCATATGCACAACATGTACACACACTACCTGCACAATGTGTGCACAACATCAAATGTACACGACACCACCTGCACAATGTGTACACAATGCTAAATGTACACCGCACCACCTGTATAATGTGTACACAATACCACATGTACGCAACACCACATGCATGACATGTACACGATACCACATGTACACAACACCACATGCATGACATGTACATGACACCACCTGCACACAACACCATGTGTACAACCTATGCATAGCACCACATGCACACAACACCACATGTACAAGCATGCACCCAACACCATATGTACAACACACACACAACACCATATGTACATAGCACTGCATATACGACATGTACGTAACACCATACGTACACAGCACCTCATATGCAACATGCGCACAATACCATATGCACACAACACTGCATATCCAACACGCGCACAATACAATATGTACACAAAACCAAATATCCAACATGTACATAACACCATCTATACCTAGCACTGCATATGTAATATACACACAAAACCATATATACAACATGCATACAACATCATATGTACACAATACTACATATGCAACATTACACATCACCATAGGTACAATCACTGAATATACAACATGCACAACATATACACAACAATAGCACTATACATCCATAGACCACACACTGACCCCACAAGCAACCTTGCCTCTAGTGTCTTTCCACTATTCATGCTTATGCTAGCATGTTGCAGGTCACACTACCTTCACTTCGCTAATGCAACCCTCAGCATTACATGTCTATAACAACACATACACCCACGTCTACACCAACGTAAAACATATACATCTACACCCAGCATACGATACAACACAATACATATGCCTAAACCGGCATACAACACATACATCTACATCCAGTGTACAATACAACCCAATACATAAACATATACAAAGTACAACACAACCAATACAAATGTCACGATACCACGACTACACCATGCACATACATAGTACCGCATTCCCGAAACACAACATGTATGACATGCACAATATACCACATTTATACCAGTACCATATGCACAACATGTACACAGTACCACTTGTACACACACTACCTGCACAACATCAAATGTACACAACACCACCTGCACAACATGTACACAATGCCAAATGTATACATATACAGAGTACAACACAACCAATGCATATGTCACGATACCGCAACTACACTATGCACATACATAGTATCGCATTCCCGAAACACAACATGTATGACATGCACACAATACCACATGTATACCAATACCATATGCACAACATGTACACAGTACCATCTGTACACACACTACTTGCACAACATGTGCACAACATCAAATGTACACGACACCACCTGCACAACGTGTACACAATGCCAAATGTACACCACACCACCTGTACAATGTGTACACAATACCACATGTACACAACACCACATGCATGACATGTACACGATACCATATGTACACAACACCACATGCACGGCATGTACATGGCACCACTTGTACGCAACACCATATGTACAACTTGTACACAACACCACATGTACAAGCATGCGCACAACACCATATGTACATAGCACCATATGTACAACATGCACACAACACCATATGTACATAAAACTACATATATGACATGTACATAGCACCATACGTACACAACACCCCATATCCAAAATGCACACAACACCGCATATCCAACACGCGCACAGTACGATATGTACACAACACCACATATCCAACATGTACATAACACCATCTATACCTAGCACTGCATATGTAATATACACACAACACCGTATATACAACATGCATACAACATCATATGTACACAATACTACATATGCAACATTACACATCACCATAGGTACAATCACTGAATATACAACATGCACAACATATACACAACAGTAGCACTATACATCCATAGACCACACACTGACCCCACAAGCAACCTTGCCTCTAGTGTCTTTCCACTATTCATGCTTATCCTAGCATGTTGCAGGTCACACTACCTTCACTTCGCTAATGTAACCCTCAGCATTATGTGTCCATAACATAAACGTAGGCATAGTACAAGCATATAATATCAATTCATTTCCACACAATACTAACCTCATAGATCTGTTATAGTTACTCTTCTCACTTTATTCCTCATGAGACTAAGAACCTCTTCATGTGATTCACCTGCATAAGCAATCATTCCTTCACAAGAATGGTCCTTGAAAACCCTGTCATACAGTGACATACATACATACATACATACATATATATAATCATCACAAAACAATCATGATCATGTCAGAAAACGACATAAATACACACATATATGCATATAATCATTAGCATTAAACTCTCATGATCCATGATGACCCTGTCATACACAACATACATACATACGTACATAAATGTATACATATATAAACATCAACATAAATAAATCATGATCTTGTCAGATAGTGACATACATACATACATGTATACATATATAGACATTATCATAATCATGACCACAACATAATTACCAGATAGCATAAAGTTAAGGTTAAGAGAAATTCCTTTATCCATGCACAATATTGAGAACAACAATTCCCAACATAGCCAAGGCATTTGATATCTCCGATCCATTTAATTTACCTTTCTCATGATTGTCCCGCCACCATCAAATTACCACAATGGACTCAACAAATCCATATGGCTGTCATAGTCTTACCTTCTGCTGTGCTTACTCACGCACTGAGATCCATTCGGGCCTTATATTACTTATTGGGTACCACAAAGCTCTCCCCGAGCTCCATTAACTTTCCTCTTTCCCAACCAATTCCCAAGACTCTCAAAACATAAAAGGAAAGAGCAAGAACAAGCAAGAAGACGACCATGAAAACCTAAAAGCAATACAACACTGCAACAAAGTCGCATGGCCATGCACTAGACACAATCAAGACCGTAAATCAAGTACGAACAAATCAAAAATACCAAAAGCACAAGACTAGAAACAACACCATGAATCAATCCCCATGGTCCCCAATACTTCCAAAAGAAAGCTCAACCCAAGCCTTCCTTGAGGTTTCATGGCAAACTCTTTCCCATGTAATCCCCTGCATCATACTGTCATAAACACATACTATTAGCGCATAAATAAATATAACAATATGCTAGTTATCTTACCTTGTTAGAACAATCATGTTGCCTTGTAACTAAACACCCACATGTCAGCCATATGTATCAACATCAAGACAACATATCTATTAACAAAAATCAATCTTCATCAAGACTAAGAAACATATCACAATCAACTAACACTCATAAGACATAATGCTATCACTATCACCTGCTTATACTCAAGTACATATCAGCTACCTCAACACATAGTGTGTTAGTACAACCATCTTAAAACACGACCATTTCTTAATGCAATCTTATAGATACAAACTCATATCATGCAATTTAATCAAAAAATCAAACAACTTGCAAACATACCATGCTAAATAGATAAACTAGATAACATAATCAAACACTCAAAGAGTCGAGCACCAAATATATGAAATAAGCAAACTCATACCTTAATATATCTTATGGGAGGATATATTTTCTACATAATCAATTTATATTAGCACGATATAACTTCACAACATATCGACCCAATCATAAAGAAGATCATGATATCTGTAACAATATCTAGCTAACGTGTTCACATAATAAACCCATGAGAAAATGTCATTCATGCATACAATCACACATGCAAAGTCATTTTAAACATAATACAACATACTATCATAATTAGGTCGACTCATTCTTGAATGTCATAACCCTACCCATTTGCATGTACCAATCGAAATTAGCATAATATGTATAACATCAAGATGTTAATGAAATAACCTTAATCATCAAGTCACTAGCATGTAACAACAACAAGTTAACCTATAACATACTTACCAACAATATGTTGCATAATCATCAAGTTCTCTAACATAGAACAATAATAAGTCAACATATAACATGCTCATCAACATCATATAACATAATCATCAAGTTAATAACATTCCTAACTAACCAACACATGTACGCATGATCACACTACTCAAATAACAAACATCAATATAATGAGAGGCATACACATAACCATAATTCATATGACTACACTAATCAGCCAACATATATCATACATGTAACCATAATAACAATAGAATGACAAACATATGAGTAACCCTAATGCTTAAAACAACCATGAATCATATACATGCATGCCAATCATGCAAAATTGTATGATGATATGCTCTTACCCCAAAGTCCATTGTTGCAACGTCACTTTAATGATCGACATCTCCTGCTCTATCTCAGCCAAAACATTAGCATCATAACATACCAATATCACCATGATGACCTAATTTCATACAATGACCTTATGCACAACAACCTTCACCAAACCAATGCAACTTGACCATATGCAACCACTTAACATGTATAACCAATCATGAATGACCAATGCATGTTCAACATGTGACATCACCCAAGTAATCATACACGAATAACACTGAAGCATGAACAATATGTAACCCTAAAATAATCAAGCAATGCATACACAACATGTAAGCAAGAGTGCATGCTCAATACATAAACAAGAACAACACACCATATAATTCATGACAACATGTTGACAATAACATCATCAACACTTTCATGGTGACACCACTGCCACCATGGCCAACAAAACATGGATTCAACAAGCACATTTATAACACAACCATACTAAACACACATGCAATCGACATAAATGCATGATCAACACACCACCCATCAAGTCTGAGAGTTGAACCATGCTCTGATACCACTCTGTGGTATTAGATATCAACCAAAGAGAATAGAAACCAAACACCACCATCATGCATACACAACAATCACATAGAACATAAGCACGAGGAACATATATGAAATTGGCATGCATGCACGACAAACACACACAACCCAAGGAGATCAAAACCACGCTCTCATACCACTCTATAACACCCTCTTCCCACATCTACCTAAGTAACCGACCAACCAGGGTAAACATGTGATGAGAGGCTACTAATATGAGATTCAACCTCTTAGATGACCTTAAGGAGGTGGAACTAACAAAAACACCAAAAACACACCCTACACTGCATCATTGAAAACCCCAAGAGGTAACCCAACCTCCCAGGGCCATGTTCCTTGAGGGGGGACTGATTTTTAGTCCCTTTGAGGCTGAGCCGCGGGCATATAAGGGCAAGGGAGCATATATAGACCCTAGATTCGTGGGAATATAAGGGCAAGGGAGTGGATATATACCCTAGAGCCACGAGCTAGCCTTGTCAAGGTAGCAGCTAAGTCCCGAACAATCAATTTTTGTGCCCGACTCCAGGATTTGTGCCACATTTCCAGTCCCTGAACCCATATCACTAACCAAAACTTCCTGGAACTTTAGGAGAGGGTAAATAACATCAAAACAAACATATGGAAGCAATCACATCATCGAGAACTCATCTGACCCCACCCAGCCATGACAGGAATTTCGTCAAACATGTCATAAACATAGCAGCTACAGGTGTAAACAACAAAAATAAACATAGGGGTCCAATACTTATATGAGAATCTCTAAGAAGCATTGCCCCATTACATATTAAACTTCAATCCAATCTGTTTGACCATAGATACATTGTATATTCATTTACAGGCAAAAACATTGATAGAGCCATACATAATCACTGACAAGATACAAGCTTATAACCAGCAAAATAACAACATAAATACCATGGATATACACAAAATAACTAGTACATTTGCATACCAAATACCAAAGGAATGAGCTCTTCAACATTGAATTTGAAAACCAACTAGAGATGGGACTTCCACGTTCCACCCGACCATATATTGGTTGAGCCAAATCTACTTCAGCTAATCACCCCCGTGCCATATTCCAAGCATGAATGTGGGACTTAAACCGAAAGAACTAACCAGGGCATCCCAAGGCTAAACCGCCTCACCCTCATCAAATAGAAATCAGGTTTTACCATGATCCAACCCTGGTCACTAGGCCAACGCCATAAACATGTCACAAATGTCTTTAATATGATCTAACCCCAATCAATAGGCCAACACAAGCCTGGATATCATCGAATTATCTCTGCCAACACCGTGAGGAATTTTCCTGTCTCCTAGTCTCTCGGGATTTACCACAACCCCCAGTCTGAACCAAGGGTCACCAGGCCCTACACTGAGACATACTCTCCAGGCTTTAACGCAATCCCAAACTCAAGATTCCTAGGCCTGAAATGGAGAGTAAACCACCTATAGGCTTTACCGTATATCCCACCATTTACCGGTCGAGGATTCCTAGGCCCACTGAGGCAACACAATCCTGGATTTACCGAAACCCACAATTTGGCTTAGGGGTTACTAGGCTAGTGGCTTTACCGTGATCCATAGTCTGGTTCAAGGACCACTAGGCCATGTGCTACATCAATTCATAGATCCACCCCACTCAGCTTCGAATCCATCCGACAATCCAGCTAAACCAAAACGTGAGAACTCCACAACACCATGGCTATCCGAAAATGGGAGGCTAGGCTAAAAACACTGTCACACTTGGCAAAACCCATGCAAAGACAAAAAATAACCACATGCAATACCATGCATGCCAAATATAGCAAGGAAATCACACATACAAATCAATACCTCTAAAGAATCCTGATCTAGCTGCCTGATCCTGCTTTTCCCTGCTTGACCTTTGCCTTCTTGCTCCAAATATCCAAGTATGCCACACTCACTTAGAGTGCTCCAAGAATACTCTACGTGTCGAAGAGTATGAGAGAGAGAAAAATGAGAGAAAAAGTTTGTCCAGTGATGCTCAGAAGCCTTTTTATAGAAGAGGCCTCTATTTTTTTCATTTTCCATTATTTTCCTTCATTTTCTTCCTCACATGCAACATGTGACCTTTCATGTCCCTTTTCTCCTAATTTCCATTATTTTCATAAATAAATGTGCCAAATATGTCATTTTGCTTTTCCAAACCCTTTTCCTTTGCCTTTTCCAACTTCCTTTAGTCATATTAACCGAAATGAACACCCACTAGGATGTTTTGCTAAACATTCATCTTGGAATACGTGTCCCATCCACTGTGGTTATATTTTTCCTTTATTACATTTTACATGGAATTTTCACCAGGGTTGTTACATAGGGAAAAAGAAAGGCAATAAAGCACAAGACGACATCAAGATCAACGACTAAAACTGGATTTCTTTGTAGGTATCGAGTTACATGTATGGTTTCCTTGCTAGTATTGGCATGCATGTCACATGCATATGGTTTCTTGGTTATGATTTATCATTGGCATGGTGGATTTCCTGGATTGAAAATGGATTTGCCTAGACTTGCCATTTCCTGGATAGGCATGGTATTGTGGGTTCCTTTCATTTCTTGTTTTCTAGTTGGTTCTCATGTTCCTTTAGATGTGGGTTGGGTTATTAGTTCTTGGAAGCCTTGTAACATCTAGGGTTGAGTTACTAGTCCTGGAAGCCCTGGTTGGAACAAACACTCAGGAGCCCTGGAACAACTTGGTCAGAGAGCAATCCGTGATGGTTGTAATATCCAACCATGAGGTGGAATCACTGGTTGAGGGTTGAGGTGGTTTGGCCTCTTGAAGCCCTGGTTTGGTTTTGATGGATTTGGTTTATGAGATCCCACATCCATGCTTGGTATATGGCAAAGGGGTAATTGGCTAGAGAGATATTTGGCTTAGCCATGTTTATGCTCAGGTGGAATGTGGAAGTCCGAACTTGGTTGCAGTTTACTTATGGTGATAAGAGCTCTTTTTCCCTTGTATTAATGGGTAAAAATGCTTGTTATTCTATGGTTTATATGGTTGTTATGTGCTTGTCATTTATTTTTCTTATATGCTGGTTATGACTGTGTCTTATGATGGTGATGAAGTATGGATCTCATCATGTTTTGATTCATAATTGAATGAATAATGTATCTATGCCTAAATAGACTATAATGTTGTTAATGTGATGTATCAACAATGCTTCTTAGCGATTTTTAGATAAGTACGAGACCCTTATCCTCAGATCTGTTGTTTACACCTGTAGATTACATATTTGTGATATGTTTGACGAAATGCCTATCATGGCTAATAGGGGTCAGTCTAGGCCTTGTCATGGTTTTTGCAAGTGGATCATTGTTTCACTGTTATATTTCATGTATGAGCTTGTCATTGAGTTATGGGTAATGGCATCGGCTCTGGGCCTGAAAATTTGCCTTAAATCCCATGGATGCAGGCACAGGTCTAGCCAATTTAGTCCTTGGACGCATGCATGCCTATGTCATGGGAGCGTTTAGGGCCTCCCAGTTACTTTTACGAGCTCGAAAGACAAGTGCTCGACAACCTTTTTTATATTTTGAGAGTAAAAAAAGAGCTGAAAGAGGACTCATCTTGGAGGAACGAGTGGTATAAAGGGTGGCAACTAGTTCCGGTCGTGATGGAACTGCTCAAAACACGTAAAGGTCAATAGGTTGGCTAATAATACCTGTCATTGAAATGGTTCCTCAGGAAATGGTCAACAACCAAGTGAAAGTGTATGATCAGCCAAACATATGGTGATGATGGAGTGACAAAAACCAAGGTTCATGTGGCATAAGAGGCTGATAAAAAGGAAATCACGAGAGGCATCAGAATGGTTTAATTTTTACACAAGCTTGAAACATGAGAAACTATGCTTGAGAACCATTGAAGATGGTTTCATTTTTACACAAGCTTGAAACATAGACAAACTATGCTTGAGATAAGTTTCCATGCCCCCAACATAATGACTCAATTTGAGGTACATGCCCCCCAAGCTTCATTCCAATCACCTAAGTAAACTATTGGTTACTAACAAGTGGATGGAATGAAGGTTCATTTACCAGATCAAGTGAAAGACTCGTCTAGGAATATAAGAGATCTAATCAAAGACTCAAATTATAAGGGGATTTGTTTCATTTTTTAAAGAGCTTGACACAATAAAGAATTATGCTCATAGGGACCTATTTCATTTTTAACGAGGTTGACATAGTAAAAGAACTATCCTCATAGGAACCTGTTTCATTTTTTAACAAGGTTGACACAATAAAAGAATTATCCTCATGACACCTTGTTTCATTTTTTAACAAGCATGACACAATAAAATGAACTCTGCTTTGACACCTTGTTTCATTTTTAACAAGTTTGACACAAGAAAAGGAACTTTGATTTGACACCTTGTTTCATTTTTTAACGAGCTTGACACAAGAAAAGGAACTCTACTCTGACACCTTGTTTCATTTTTTAATGAGCTTGACACAATAAAAGGAACTATGCTTTGACACCTTGTTTCATTTTTAATGAGCTTGACTCAAGAAAAGGAACTCTGCACTGACAACCTTATTTCATTTTTTAACGAGCTTGACAGAAGACAAGAAACTATGTTATGGATACCTTGTTTCATTTTTTAAGGAGCTTGACACAAGACCAAGAACTGAGCTCCAAAGAACCTTGATTCATTTTTTAATGAGCTTGACACAAGAAAAGGAACTATGCTCCGACACCTTGTTTCATTTTTTAACAAGCTTGACATAAGAAAAAGAACTATGCTCTGACACCTTGTTTATGGCCCATAAGAGGTCATGGCTTCCAAGAGGTTCTCATCAAATGTGAGAAAAACACTCTAGGAGTGATACATATCAAGGGATCTAATGGAGAGATCATGATCCAATGCCCCTAGTACATGATGCACTATATCACTGACTAGATCATCAGTAGATGTAGGTATGGAACATGTTGCCACATAGTTAACATGTGGCAGGGAAGATACCACTTGCATCTAAGGACCATTTAGGGATGCTGGTTTATTGGGAGTCAAATTAGGACCAATGAATGAAATTTGATCAATGGTGACAATTATTCCTTCACGTGGGAAGCACATCACACGAAAAAGAGAAGAGAAAAGAGCTCTCATGACATAAATGTAGTCACGCCCAAGGAGTAAATTAAAATCCAAAGGGCCTTGGACAAACATTACATCTATATAGATTATTTTTCCTCCCAAAGTAATGGGTAAGTTAGGAAGGATCCATAATCGTTGATTGGTTCCTTTTTTAAAAGCCAACAGATTCTCAGTAATGGGCACAAGCTGCGGAGAACCTAAAGCTTTCCAAGTAGTTGAGGACATAATACTAACATATGTGCCTTCTTATATGATTGTTCTAGGTATGGGTATATTATAAGTCCATACTATGATCTGAAATGGCACGTAAGAAGGAAGATATCCTTCCAGTCGAATCCAATCAAAAGAAGCGACTATACTACTATTAATCTAGGTTGTCATTGATGTCAATCGTTGATGTCAGGGGCCGGGATGGAAAATATTCTTGAAGATGCCAAATGATGATTACAAATGATTACAACTCTTGTTTAAAATGTCAAGACACAAATGAAGTGTCAATCAGGCATCTTGATGATCATAATGGAAGACTACCACATCACTGCACTTGATGAAGGACTAGAAGACATACACATGATGACATGTCCTACCTCCGATAATTTGATGATGGCATGACAAATATCTAACGATGTGAAGCTTGATGTCCATATGATGAAGACTGCATAATGATGTTGCATTTGATTGATGAAATATCTATGCACTATCTTAAGGACAATTGACCTAATGACCCTATGTCGAAGAAGGCAAGGACAAGATGATGGTGATCCTATGTTGAAGAAGGCTAGGAAATTATTATTAAGACAATCAACGAAGAAATCAAACCATGAAGAAGCCTTACACTCAAAGGCATTCTTCCTTACCTCTATTTATGCACTCATAAATAATCAGTCACATTAAATAAAAAAAAATTGCTACCTTAGAGGAAAAATTCCTTAATGACACCTACATCACCTTGAAGAGTATAATTTTTCCTTTCCAACGAGCTATTACTCAGCCCAAAGATCCAAGCGGTTTGAAATTTATTGATTTTTCAAGTTTAAGGTAAAATTATGTCCTTGAGCCGACCTGTGCTAGCCTACTTATGTCGGCCTCCCACCAAGAGACGTGTCTCTTTATTAAAGGTAGAAATATAGTATAAATTGACGTTCAAACACCTCATTCTAGGCATAAAAGTTTCGGTGAAGATCACAGAAACATTCAGGAGATAAGAAGAAGCGGAGGAGGGTGGTTAAGGATATATTTGGAAAAATATCTTTATAATTTTTTCAAACCTGGACTTGCTGATCTGGAATTGCAATAATATATGTGAAAGCTCAAAACCTTGAGAACAACAGTCAACCAGAACTTGGATTATCTATGCTACAACAAACTGTGGAGAAAAAAAATACACTTCAGATCTTAAAATTGTTAAGGTATAGTCCTGTAAAAAGTTGAATTGAAGCTTAGAATGTTATAAGTCCTATGGGGGTGACTTATGCTTAGATATCTCAAGGTGCAAACCTATATATATCAGACAGGGACAATCATATTTGATAGCTCAAATTTATGGAAACAAGAAGTGTGGACAATCTTGTAGGTTGCAGATTCTTTGACTACGCCTTCACCTGTAGCCTTCATTTGTGAAGAGTTGTAGATTTGTTTGGAGGACTAAAAACAACCCAGAACTTAAGCACATTGGAGCAACACTTAAGTGGAAGGCAGTTGCAGTGGTCAGGAAGCAGTTTGGAGGTGTTTGGACAGAACTGTTAGTTTGAATACCCTGTGAAGGACAACCTCTAGTGAAGAGGACTAATTTGCATCAAACTAGAAGGAGAACAAACCTTGATTTGTTGTATATAGTATATACTAGTCACCTATGGTGTTGTGGTGACTTACCTCAGTCTTGAGTAATAGACTTGGTGGAGCAACAAAATTTTTAGAGTTGGATTTTGATACTATTGTGGACAAAATTAGAGGGCTCTTTAGAGCAGATTTGCTAGTCACGTTTGGAGCAGTTTTTGGGCAACTTTGAAAGATAATGTTATCTCCCTTGAAGACTTGTCCAAAGCACTATTGGAGCAGATTGTAGACGAGTTTTAGAGAATTCTTTTTGACCTTGAAGAGTAACCGAGTAATCCCTTGAATAAGACCCTTGAACATATGACAAGACATTATTGAAAACACCTTTGAAGGACATTTTATGCAGACATCTTGTTGAGAAATTTTTAGCTGACCTCGGAGAGTTATCTAGAAGCCTATTGGATACTATGATGCATTGTTGATGTCATCATGAGGTGAACTTTAAGAGAAGTGTTCGGGTAACATGAAGAGCAGTGGTGACACCTTCATGAGAAGACCAAGTTGTCATTGATGAGCTAAGTGTTTTGAAGATTGTTTGAGGGCAGTGATGAAGATGACATTGTCAGGGCTCGTTGCAAAAGGTATTGGGAGTCGTGAAGAATCATCAAATCTATCTTGAAGAATTGAAAGAAAGGGTTGGAGCCCTAAAGGATAGGAGTCCTCAAGAAGACCTGGTAGGTGCTTGTACCAAAGATTGGGTTGGAGCCCTAGAGGTCGGAGCCTTAAAGTGACAAGGTTGGAACCTTGGAAGATAGGGTTGGTGCCCTAGAGGTCGGAGCCTTGTGAAGTCTAAGTAGGTGCTTGGCAAAGTATAGGTTGGTTCCTGGAAGGATTTGAGATTGGTGTCTTCATGTAGGGTTGGAGCCCTACACATTATTGTACTTGATTTATTGTAAAGAAGATATTAATAAAATCATTTACTCTTATTGTTCATTTTTTGTTCTAATTATAAGTGATCTAATTGGTAAACTAACAATTGAAAAGAAGTATTGATTCACCCCCCTCTCAATATTTCCAAAAATTGGAATCAGAGTCAGTACCTTCACTCAAAGCCTAACAGCTTGAAGGTTGATCATTAGAAAACAAATGGAAAAGCCAAGAAAGAGAGTCTCTAATCCTCCTAAATGCGTGTCTTCCTCAACCATCGAAATTGAAGTTAATGAATTTGCAAAGGCTCCATTGTTCAATGGAAACTTTGATATATGGGAGGCAAGAATGAGGAATTTCTTAAAGAATCAAGGCGTTGAAGTCTGGAAATCGGTGATTACACATAACATGTTGGAAGAAGAATCCAAGGAGTATAATACAAGAGAAATGAAAGCAATCTTGAATGGGCTATTTGATTCTATGAAGGCCAATTTGGAAAAATGTTCGTTAACAAAAAACATATGGGACAAACTTCATGATCTTCACTCAAAAGGAGCATTGACCATGACCTCTAGTCAATAAGATGATGGAAAGCAAGAAGGAAATCTAGAACCCATCAAGGAAGTTGAAAATAAGAATGATGACATCAAGGCCAAAGAAGACCTAGAAGAAGAAGAAAGAAAAGAAGACTTTGAAGAAGATCTCGTGACTAAGCTTATAGATGCCATGGAAGAGATTAATAGTTTGAAAATGGAAAATGAGGAACTTAAGAAGAAAGCACTAGATGGTTACCAAGACGAGACAAGGAAGGAAGTTTACCTTTTCGAGCTTCAAGTATAAGAAAGAAATTGGGAGCTTGCCATACTTAAGGAGGAATTTCATCAAAACAAAATAAAACATCATGAAGAAGTCATGTCTATGAAAAATCAATTGAATAAGGAAAATAAAAGGGAAGAAACTTTTTCAAGCCACCTTGAACAAAGACTTAAGAGCTTGAACAACCTTGAAGCAGAGATTGGTCAATACAAGGAAGAGGCCTCCTCTCTTGGATCTCAACTAGAAGAAGCAAGGAAACAAGCACAGGGAGCCGAGAAGGTGATGGAAAATTTGGCATTCGTAGAAGGACAAGTTGATGAAGCATAAAAGGAGAGGATCACTGTGATATGCCAACTAGAAGAAAAGAATGAAGAAATCTTCAAACTAAAATCAAACATTAGCCTTCTCAAGGCCGAAACATGTGAAGCTACAAGAATAAAAGAAGAAATGGAGGGCAGTCTAGCAAAGGAGAATGAATACATCTTCATAATGAAATCAAATATCATCTCTCTTAAAATCTAAGCACATGTAGCAACAAGAATGATGGAAGAAATGAAGAAGCAACTAGTCATGAAAGATGAAGATTGTGAAAAATTGAAAGGAGAAATTGTCACTCTCAAAAAGGATTGTCTCACTGAGTAAGAACTTGAAAAGCTCTTAAACCCTAGATGACATCCTAAGTCATCAAAGGTCTCCCCTTGATAAATCAGGTCTTGGCTATGTAGGTGAACCCTCAAGCAAGAATAATAATGCTTCAAATAACAAGGATGTAAGGAAGCCAGAAAGAGATGTTGATGTTCCCAGTTCCAATAAAGGCAAGATTCAAGATGACAATGGAAGAAATCCTACTCCAAGGAGACTTACAAATGATGTGAAGAATACAAAAGGAAATGAATATCATCGAAGAATCCCATGGAAAAAATACTTCGGAAGTACATCAAGGAAATCTTTATCTCCCAAGAACCAAAGTATATTTCTTGGTTATTGCTATTCTTGTACAAACTTTGGGCGCATGGAAAAAGATTGCAGGGCATATCACAAAGACACATATAATGGTCCATGTCAATCTTCTAGAAACAATTTTTCAAAAATAAGTCATGATTACTCATTCATGAACAAGATGGGGTGCTTCAATTTCCATAACATTAGACATATGGCATGTGAGTGTAACTTGACTTGGGTGCCTAAAACCATGACAACCATGCCAAATAAAAAAGTTACACAAGTATGGAGAAGGAAGCAAGTTGAATCCGAAAGTATCTTGAACACTCCAGCCAAAAATAAATGTTGTTGACTAGATGAATTCATCCTTGATATTCCAAGTATTTGATGGTGAAAACTTGCCAAAAAGAGACCATGCATACAGTTAAGGGGAGTTTGTGATTCTTGAGTATTCTTGCAGAAAGTGATCCGTGAGTGATCCCTGTGAAATATTTTATGAGTCACCCATGGACATTCATCCTTTGATAGATCATCTCTTAGGAGAAACTCCATTGAAGAACATGATTCCAATATTGACTTCTTCCCCCTGATCACAAGGCAACAATCTTTCTTGAAGCTAGAGGAGGTTATGCAAGCAGGGGGAGTTGGTTCATCACATGAAGAAATGAAAACATATCATGGACCACATTGCCAGAAAGAAAGAGAACCATGACAGGGGGATTAACATACCTATGAAGAACTACTATTCATGAAGAAAATAAGCAGCTTGTCGAGGGGAGTACTCGGGCACCCCGTTTTCCATTGATGTCAAAGGGGGAGAGAATGTTGAAAGGGTAACAATATTTCCATCAATGATAAAGGGGGAGATCGTTAATCTAGGTTGTCATTGATTTCAATAGTTGATGTCAGTCGTTGAAGATGCCAAAGGATGATTACAAATGATTACAACTCTTGTTTAAGATGTCAAGACACAAATGAAGTGTCAATCATGTATCTTGATGATCATAATGGAAGACTACCATATCACTGCACTTGATGAAGGACTAGAAGACACACACGATGACATGTCCTACCTCCAATGATCTCGACGATAACACTACATGATTACATGTCCTAACTCTGATAATTTGATGATGACATGACAAATATCCAATGATGTGAAGCTTGATGTCCTTAAGATGAAGACAACATGATGATGTTGCATTTGATTGATGAAATATCTCTACACTATCTTAAGGACAACTGACCTAATAACCCTATGTTGAAGAAGGCAAGGACATGATGATGACGATCCTATGTTGAAGAAGGGTAGGACATGATTATGAAGACAATCAACGAAGAAATCAAACCATGAAGAAGCCCTACACTCAAAGGCATTCTTCCTTGCCTCCATTTCTGCACTCATAAATAATCAGTCACATTGAAAAAATATTTTTTTCTACATTAGAGGAAAAATTCCCTAATGGCACCTACACCATCTTGAAGATCATAATTTTTCCTTTCCAACGAGCTATTACTCAGCCCGAAACTCCAAGCGGTTTGAAAGTTATTGATTTTTCAAATTTAAGGTAAAATTATGTCCTTGAACTGACCTGTGCTAGCCTACTTATGTCAACCTCCCACCAAGAGACGTGTCTCTTTATTAAAGGTCGAAATCTAGTATAAATTGACTTTGAAACACCTCATTCTAGGCATAAAATTTTTAGTGAAGATCACATAAACATTCAGGAGATAAGAAGAAGCAGAGGAGGACAATTAAGGATATATTTTGGCAAATATCTTTATACTTTTTTCAAACCCGGACTTGCTGATCTGGAATTGCAATAATATATGTAAAATCTCAAAACCTTGAGAACAATAGTCAACCAGAACTCTGATTATCTATGCTACAAAAAAATGTGGAGAAAAAAATACACTTTGGATCTCATAATTGTTAAGGTATAGTCTTGTAAAAGATTGAATTGAAGCTCAAAATTTTATAAGTCCTGTGGGGGTGACTTATGCTCAGATGTCTCAAGGTGCAGACCTATATATGTCGGACATGGATAGTCATATTTGATAGCTCAGATTTCTGGAAAGAAGAAGTGTGGACAGTCCTGTAGGTTGTAGATTCTTTGATTACACCTTCACCTGTAGCCTTCATTTGTGAAGAGTTGTAGATTTGTTTGGAGGAATAAAAACAACCCATAACTTAAGCACATTGGAGCAGCACTTAAGTGGAAGGAAGTTGCAGTGGTTAGGAGGCAGTTTGGAGGTGTTTGGACATAACTGTTAGTTTAAATACCTTGTGAAGGACAACCTCTAGTGAAGAGGACTAATTTGCATCAAACTAGGAGAATAAACCTTGATTTGTTGTATATATTATATACTAGTCACCTATGGTGCTGTGGTGACTTACCTCAGTCTTGAGTAATAGACTTGGTGGAGCAACATAATTTTTAGAGCTGGATTTTGATACTATCTTGGGAAAAATTTGAGTGGTCTTTAGAGCAAATTTTCTCCTCATGTTTGGAGCAGTTTTCGGGCAACTTTGAAAGATAATGTTATCTCCCTTGAAGACTTGTCCAAAGCACTATTGGAGTAGATTGTAGAGGATTTTTAGAGCAGTCTTGTTGACCTTGAAGAGTAACCGAGTAATCCCTTGAAGAAGACCCTTGAACATATGACAAGACATTATTGAAGACACCTTTGAAGGACATTTTATGTAGACATCTTGTTGAGAAATTTTTAACTGACCTTGGAGAGTCATCGAGCAGCCTATTGGAGACTATGATGCATTTCTGATGTCATCGTGAGGTGGCCTTGAAGAGAAGTGTTTGGGTAACATGAAGAGCAGTGGTGACACCTTCATGAGAAGACCAAGTTTTCATTGATGAGCTAAGTGATTTGAAGATTATTTTAGGGTAGTGATGAAGGTGACATTGTCAGGGCTCGTTGCAGAAGGTATTGGGAGCCATGAAGAATCATCAAATCTATCTTGAAGAATTGAAAGAAAGGGTTGGAGCCCTAGAGGATAGGAGTCCTCAAGAAGACCAGGTTGGTGCTTGTACCTAATATTGGGTTGGAGCCCTAGAGGATAGGAGTCCTCAAGAAGACCAGGTTGGTGCTTGTACCTAAGATTGGGTTGGAGCCTCAAAGTGACAAGGTTGGAACCTTGGAAGATAAGGTTAGTGCCCTAGAGGTCGGAGCCTCGTGAAGTCCAAGTAGGTACTTAGCAAAGTACAGGTTGGTGCCTGGAAGGATTGAATATTGGTGTCTTCATCTAGGGTTGGAGCCCTACACATTATTGTACTTGATTTATTGTAAAGAAGATATTAATAAAATCATTTACCCTTATTGTTCATTTTGTGTTCTAATTATAAGTGATATAACTGGTAAACTAACAATTGAAAAGAAATATCGATTCACCCCCCTCTTCATATTTCCAACAACTACTTGGAGGGGGTGCCGTGGGAATGGGAGAACTACCCCCTTCTGTTATGGTAACGGGAGGATCATCCCCCTGTGCCTTAGGAATGGGAAGATTTCCCTCTAGTTCATTTGAATTTGAAGAAACCAAAAGAACCTGAGTGGTATGAAGTTCACTCTCTACGAGAAAGGTACAATCAACTGAAGGTGGAATCGAGTCAACCATCTTCTCAACCAATGGTTGGTCAGGAATGGGCTCATGGGATTCACTTTCAAAGAGAGTGGGATTGACTAGAGATGAATCCTGATCAATCACTTCATCAACTAGTGGAGGATAAGGGGAAAAATTTTGTTAACCAGCCAAAAGACAAGGCTGAGAAGCAATAAGTTTTTTTAAAACTTTTGAGGCTTCTTCCATATAAGGACAAAGGTGAATAGGATGATACCCTTCAAATAAAATACAAGGAAATTTTACTTTTCCATTTTTCCCATGGACCTTACTATCACTAGATGAGGGTTTATCACCAGCATGATCTTTAGATGCTGATGACAAAGGACGATTTGAGCCGGTGGACCACACTTCTAATACCTTGGGAATACCATGACAATCTCTAAGAAGGTGGTCACCATTACATAACCTGCAAGGGAACTTCACTTTGCGGGGTTTATTGGAATGCTTGTCCACATTAGTTGCATCCATAACAATGGTTGCTTGGTTTCCCCTTTGCTTATTTTACTTCTTCTTCTTCATCCTTTTCTTGTTCTTCTTATCTTCCTAGTTACTAGAATAAATACTTTCACTAGGCGAAGAGGAAAAAAGGGAGGAAGAAATAACAAGTGAAGAAGGCAAAAGCTCAACTTTAGGATCAACATGAGTTCGACACTGTTCAAATGGAGGTGAACTCGGTTGAGAATAAGTTTGGACATTTGGAAACATAGGGGTCGAAAATAACCAAACTGGTAAACCAATGGTAAATCCGGGAAGGGACAACATTGCCATATAAGGAGCACCAATATTTCCAAAAGGAGGAAAATGAATAGGATTCCCATCAAAAGGGTTTCCTTGATTGGTAGACTTAGAACAAGTTTCCATTAGTATCAACCTAAGATCTACTGACGAGGTGTTCCACGAAGAGGATGTTATCCCATGGTCAATTATTTAATTTTATAAATTAACAAAAAAAACAAATCAAAGAGGAATAACTAGGCATAAAGGTTTACCAAGCAACCGTGAACTACAATATACACCTTAGCGAACCAAGGACTTAACATACGACAACCAATATCCTAGAATGTTGTGTTCGTTGTATCACGGTATACAAGGCGACATACTCAGTTACCTATGGATGGATAACAACCTATAGGGGACTCCTAAAATATACTCAACAGTACATGGGAGTGCAGTCTGTAGTAGTGTTGTATAAAGTGTAATCGTTAGATGAGAGTGTTCCCATATACTTATCATGCGTGGAGCGTTGTTTGATATACCCGAAGGTATGTGGAGAATTATCCTGTACACTTTCATACATGGAATGAGATATCACCCCTGAGATGCAATGCTGGAAAACAATGACAACTCCTACGTTTAACGACGCCAAAACACGTCTCTAGCTTAGACCTCTAAATGTTTGCGTTAATGTTCCAAATTCTCCCTAGGTTAATTGAGATAAAATTTAAAGTTGATCTTGAATTATGTTTCAGTTTCAAGGCTCAAAATATCGACGTCACCTGAACAAACCTACGATGCAACTAATATGAAAGAAAAAATTCTTTTCAGTTCAATGAAAGCTACATAATGTAGGGAAGAAGTGCAACCATTGATGCAACAATCAAATATGAAACAAACAAGATCTTCCTAACTAGATATTTTAGTTTCACAAATCCAATGCAACAACCAAAAAGTAAATGAATTTTAATCCACTAAAATTCACCTACATGAATTTTTTCTCAAATGAGGATGCACTTTTCAGCTTTCAACACTAAGCAATGTAACCTATGCTCAATGACAATCTCAAAAAAACTTTTCGATGCAATGTAATCTAATGAAATTTCCAGAAGCAATGATAAACTTTGAGATGAAGGCTTAAAAAATGCAAATTCTATTTCTTTTATGTTTTTCAAAAGAACTAAAAAATTATTATCAGGCATCAAATCAGTAATTCCTTCCACACATGCAAGCACCAAAATGGTAGATTTGATTCACCCAAAGAACTAAAGACTCAACTAAAGTTCATTTTCACTATTACAACATGTAAATGACTTTTGCAAACCATTAAGAAACTAAGAAGAAGAAGAAAAAATTCTATGCAAACAGATTAAAACAAATTAGGAGAAAGACATTAGAGATCAATACATTATAGATCCTCTAACAAAAACCCTAAAAAATCTCATGTTTTTGGAGTAGCGTGGGAAGACACTGGAAGACAAGGTAATGACAAGGTATTCAACGTGATTGTACTCTTTTTTCCAGAGAAAAACATGTTGGATGAGAAACTAGACCAGCGCAGGAAGACATTGGAAGACAAGGTCTTAAGCGCGACTGTACTTAGCAATATCCGCGCTCACAATGCTCTGCTTCTAAAAAAAAAATGTATTGGACCAGAAAAACTTAGGAAAACACAAACAAAATTGAACAGAGGTCCATATTTGACACTCTAAGCAACACACAACTTAGAATGTAGATCCATAATCAATCAAAGTTATGATTCACTAGGAGGTTGGCCAAACTTAACAAAAGAGACCAAAAACAAAAGGAGGATTGAAGGGTTATAAGGTCCCCAATGGAGTCGCCATTTTTTGTGTGCAGGAAATCCTTTTTGCGGACATAAATGATCCCTTTAGTCCTAAGGGAGGATCTAACAACAAATGAGACAAATATATTCAACCTTTCCCAAATTATACTAGAAAACAAGGAGGACAGACTTCATACCTCTTTCTGATGCTAGTGCCTTTGGTGTCATCCTTGATTCTTTCGCTTCCACGCTCATGATCATGATCTCCTCTCCACTGGCGTAAAGTTTTGCCTACAAGGAAAGACATGTGGAGACAACAAACGTATACAAAGCATAATAGTTTCTAATGCAAGTTATGCAACTTATCAAGGAACACTACAATAAATAGACAATAATTGACATATTTATGGAAAGGAAACACATAATGTATTATTAATAGATAGACAAAGGGAGCAATACAACCAGAACCCTTGATTTTGGACGCCTCCTTCAGGGGAGACTCCAAGTCATAGCCTTCGCCTTCAAAAAACTTCCTCCTTTGCAAATAGGAAACAATTGGGCATGATTCAGCACTAGGATGGCAACCAACTCGCCACCAGCCAAACTACTCTAGCTAGCTATGACTAACCATTAGTGGATAGTGAGTAATTGATTTATAGGGAAGGAGAGGGAATCGAGGATCCATGAAAATAGGAAGGAGTTCCAAATCTCAAGGGAGAGATCCATGGAAGGAGGATCTAGGGCCAGGAATGCGAGGTCTCATTCCAATCATCAACTACCTAAAACCACATCGTCATTCTCGAGCCTTCTAGTGAGAGAAGCTTCTCCTCCAATTTGGGAAAAACTGCCTGAAGAGGACCAATTCATATTTTCTTGATAAAAGTTGCGCTGGCAACACTAGACATGTTTAATGACAAAGGTTACTAGTGCGAGACTTCAGTTATGGGAAACACATTGGGCTTGCAAAACAAGGTTTTTAACAAGCTTTTTAGAATCCTTTCAAGGCAAGTTTTCTTGCTTTTATATTCAGGGATGCTCTAAACATGTTTCATGGTGAATACATTGTTTGTGAGAACTTTCATCACTTTGCAACACTTGCGACATTGACGACACAAAGTGCGACACTTCAGGACACGAGATTGGGAGTGTGACAAAATACTGTATAACACACGAGAATGATCAACTTGAAATTTAAAGTGGATAATATTGAAGTCAAGGTTGAAATGGCTATCGTCAGCATGTTGAAAGAGGTCTTTGGGTTGTGTGATGCACCTAATCTGATGCCTGAGGAAGGAGCAAAAGCAGAGATTCGAGGACCGAAGCTTGATGTTGTGGTGAATGCGGAACCTGACCAACCTTCTGAAGTGGCCCAGGGGGATAAAAAACTTGGAAGTTGCGTGTAGTCTGTCACTTTAATTTACATGTTTTCTTAGATAATTAAGCATTGTGGTGTTTTCTGTAAAGTCTATAATTTACATGATGCAAGAGAAATAGATAGAAATAAAATTATAACAATAAGGTCTCTCTTTTTATATATATATATATCATAGTTTTTTAAGCTTTTATTTATAATTATAGGCAACAATATCGCATATACACTTACAAAGAAGATAATATCGTATAAACATAAAAATATTAGAATTTAAAGTTATAGATATCTTTTACAACATCAATAAAAATGACTTCCTTTTTAGAATCGTAACCATTCAACTTGAATATACATATACTTTCTTTGAGGAGTTATACATATTAAAGTGTTTTATACATTGATATTTAGAATATTGCCAAGAAGATTAAAATGACCATGTTTTTATTTTAACAAATCTCAATATTATTTATTATATCATTGATTTAAAAAAAAAGAAAAAGGAATAACTATGGATTTATATTAAAATTTTCTTGGTTTGAAAGTAGAATCTTCTACATTATCATCCAAAACTTCTACTATATTGTTCAAAAGGATCTAAAAGTTTCAAAATATACGGTTTCAATTTACACCCATTCCATATTTAGCTATACCAAATAAATTTTCCTTATGCAACTTCCAAAAAACACTTAGAATTACCATTTATCAACAAAACATAGAAACTAAAGAGTGCAAAACTAGCCTTCAACATTATTCCCAGTAGCAGTCATCTCCTCAAACTCCGAGAGTTTAGAATTGTGCTAGGGATATTGCGCCTCTAAGCCTATGTCCCCATTATCCTCTAATTGATTCTGCAAGCTTGAATTCGCCTCCCTGTAGGCTTCAAATTCTCTAGATTCACCACAGTCGCCCCTAATGCTCTGGTCTGCTACACCCTGCATTGCATTAGCCATGAAAAATCTCATCATGCCAACCATTATTTGCAACCATTCCAACTTAATCTCATGCAAATTTGGGACATGAGCCCAAATTGGGCACAAGATTCAAACAATTGCATTTATCCAAGCCAAGATGTCAAGGTGATGAGAAATTCCAAAGACGTCGACATCTGAGCTAGTCGAAGATTGGTTTCCTCTGCATTGACATTGGACTAACTATCCATTGGGAAGTTTAAACACCAAATTTGCTCCTCTCCTAGGCGCTCTAGGGATTGGACTTTCAATTTGACACTAGCACATCGACATCACCTCTCATTATAACCGTCCTAGGCTAATGCCCTCAATTCTTTAAGTCCATTCCTACCTTTAATGCCAATCAAAATCACATGTAGAGGTCGGGCAGAAATATCCAATTCAAATTGATTCATTATGCAATTGGCAACAATCTTCAAGGAAAATAGTTATAACGAGCATGCAAACTTCAAATTGAATGGAGTGATGAGATTTCTATGCATTTAGACGTTAATTCTAGTTGTACTACATACCCTCCATCTATCCTCTGGAGTGGTAAGCATTAAGAGAGTATTTCAGGTGGTGGCATAAACCCAACCTTTAACCATATATAATCTACATTGAGGCAAGGGAGAATTAAATTCAAAAAAAGAATGACCAGAGTGAGATATGAAAATGGGTTTGGTGGCATCCTATGTATTGATTCAAACTATTAATTCGTTAGTAATCACCATCAATTGTGCTATGTCTTTGGCAAAGGTTTTATGCTTAGGTCCATGTCATCACAAACCATCAATCTTTGTTCCAAAGCCACACCTTTGTTTGCCAAATGATCCGCCTTAGAGTTTAGGTGGTGTTTCACATGAGAAAATTCAAAACTTTCAAACCTTGATATCTAGAGATTTATTTTATGCACAATGAGAGCATGGAACTAATAAGGAGTCTCCTTGAGTTTTTGCACCTACTAGATAACAGTCATTGATTCCCAAAGACCATTAAATGGCGAATACGTCTAGTTAATGCCAATTCTAGTCCTTGCCATAACGCTAATTATTCCGCTTCGTTATTAGTTGAAGCTCCTAATCCTAAAGCAAAATCAATCTCCTTTTTTTCATCGGGGTGAAAGATAACCCCTCCTTTTCCTGCCACCCCATATAATATCATTGATCTTATGAAATTGACTTTAAGGCTTTTAAAAATACTTAAAGTGAAATAAACTGCTACAGGTTACACACTTGATCCACATTCATTAAAATTACACGATAAAAATGAAGGTTGATCAAGTGTGTAACATGTAGTAATTGAACTTTAAAACTTTTAAAAATAAGTTTTAAAAATGCTTATAGTGAAATGAACTATTATAAGTTACACACTTGATCAGTTTTGTAACTGTGATTTAATGGTTGCATATGGTGGTTAGATCCCTATAAGTCTTGTGGTCCATTTTCCGGCGTGACTATGTATCTCTATTGGAGCATCTCCAGGTGTGAAATTTCCAAACCGATCAAAATATCTTAAGAGATTAAAAACAAAAGTACACACTTGATCCACATTCATTAAAATTACAAGATAAAAAATGAATGTAGATCCAATGTGTAACCTATAGTATTTTAATGAATGTGGATAAGTGTGTAACTTAGAGTAGCTCTAGTGTGTTCAAGTGTATGATTGCATTGTTTATTTATAACCTTTTTCATGATACACTTTTGACAACAATGATGTTATGAGAGGTGAGTGGTGTGGTATAGGTTATAAGTTATTTTCATCACTTTAGTTGAATGAGGTGTTGTTTTTTCCAAGAAAACAATGGAAATTTTGGATGATTTTGATAAAATTTGACTAAATTTTTTGGAAATTTGGATTGCAACTATCAAGTTTCAAAATTTTAGTTGTTTCAAGTTTTTTAAAGATGCTGAATTTATTTCCACCATCAAAAATACAATTCAAACACTCTTACTATCAATTTAAAAAAAAAAAAAAACCAAATCCCCACCATTTTTAATTATTAATTATTGAAGTCAAATTAATACGGCTATAGAGAACGCCATTTTCCTCTCAACGTTTCAATTCTTTCATAATGGGATGCCAGTTAGAAGTACCAATAGTCCATTGCAATCTCATAAAAGCTAAAAATACCAATATTCCATTTGAATCTCACAAAAGCTAAAAAGCGCCCCATTCCACTTCGACAAAAGCAGAAAAATATCAACCGTCAGATGATCGACGTGGGTGGTTGGTGAATGAAAATATCAGCCATCCCATGTAATGATATCATTCAACATCTTCTCGTTCGTCCAAATTATTTTGCCCTTCCTCTTTTTCACCTGTTGGGGCGACTGATTAATTATTGTTACTTGGGTTTTCTGGAGGAAGAAGGAAGATAGGGCAATCAAACATTGGAGAATTCCACCGCACTCTGAATGTATCATCTTAGATACTCTCGCCATGTAACTTTGAGTCTCGGAATTTGAAACACAAATTTTAATTCACTCCTTGTCCCAGTAGCAGGGCATGTCATTTGAGGGTAAGGACAGGTTTGTCCAGATCATTGAATGGGATGGACGGAAGGGACTTTCAGAGTAATAATTGGGAACTGCCTCAGATACCTGCCAGTCAGGTAAATTGTTTGTTCATTATTCTGCTTCTTCCTAGTGTGTCTGTGTTTTTAGGTGGTGTGATGTATGGTACTCTGGCCACAGCCTGGTAGCCTTCACACCTCTCTGTCCCCTCTATGCTTTCTCTTCATTGTGAGAGATTGAAAGTTTTTTTCAGTATTGGTATGAAAACCATTCTGTATTTTTTTTAGTTAACAATATCATATTAAAAATTGCCTTACAAAATGAAAGGGTAAGGTTGCACCACATGGGTTTTTGTATTTGGGGGTTGTGATGTGAGGTAATCCGGCCATGGCCAGACCAGTTGGCCTTCACAACTCTTTACTACGTTTCTGTTTTCTATTTAATGTGAGTGATTGGAAGTTTTCTGGGTGTTGCTATGGAAGTCATTCTGTTTTTTATTTAACATAATAAGAAAATTTGCCTTCCTTCATCTGCACAGGAACAGAACAAAACAGAAGGGGAAGGCGCATCAAGTGGGTCTGTGTTTTTGGGTGGTTCGCGTTTTGGTAGTTCAGCCATGGCCCAGGTTAGCTAGCATTCACGGTTCCTTATTACCTCTCTGTTTTCTTTTAATGTGAGTGATTTGAAGGACTTTTTGGTATTTGTATGAAAGTCATTCTATATGTTTTTTTTCTGTAATATAATGTTAAAATTAGCCTGTCTTCATTTACACAGTAAGGGAAGAAAAAGGGTGTATCACATGATTTGAAGGCCAATATTAAGGTCTAATGAAGTTCTATTTTGATTTATTTTCTGTGAGTACACTATACAATTTTTTTGTAATGGATTGTTATCTATCTATATATACAGGGTTATCTTAACTGGACGCAGCTTCTATTTGGTTTCACCCTAGATGTTATCCTCCGCACCAGCCTCTGTGTGAGGTAAGGAGTACACATTCTCCAATTTCCTCCCCTTTAAAGGCGAATACATAAAAGCGTTTGGGCTCTATAAAATTAAATGATATTAATTAAATCTTACTAAATGGGTTTTTCTTGGAAGTTTAAAATATGCATTTACCGTTTCTACTCAGTGAGTTATATATAATTTTTGTTCCTCTCTTTTAAAAGCGAATACATAATTTGTACTCTATAAAGTTAAATGATATTAATTAAATATTATTGAATGTTTTTTGGGGAAGTTTAAAATGTATACTTATCATGAGTTATATATATATATATATATGGTTAATTTAATAAGTTATATATATATATATATTTTTGAATGAAATATGTAAATAATACTATTCATCTTTTGTTTTTTTAAGTATTAATACAAGGTATACAGAATTGTAATTATGTTCTCATATTTCAAAAAGGTATAAATAATATATAAAAAGGTTATTTAGTTTATAGTTCAGTTTAGTTTATTTTTTTACTTTTTATTTTTTTAGATTATTATCTTGTATTAAGATCTAATAATTTTTTCATCATTATCATAATATTATGGGGTAGTTTTATTTTGAGGGATTAGCTAGGAAAGTAAGTGTATGGGATGCAATCCATGATTGAACAAGGATGCTGACAATACCAATAAGCATTAGCAAACTAGGAAAACACATGGGTTAAGGCTATTACTAGCTAGCAATTAATTTAACCATAATCAAGTTGGTAGTTTAATATCAAAATGTCAACAAGGAGGGAATAATGATCAAACTAAGGACTCAAATTTCAAATATGCTTAGGTAGAGATGTTAGCTAAGGAATCGACACATTGTCATAATTTATGCTTAAGCCCTCACTAGCCCATCCTCCCACAATCCCAAATGTCATTCTCACTATGGACCTTGGGCCTGCCCTGCCATGTAGTAGCGATTGATAGTTGTGCATTTGATTGCTTGGTCTAATGTGAAATATCCACCCATTTAATTAAATTCATCTAATGAAGTATACCTTCCCTTGCTTTAGCATTGATACTTATTAGTGGGCCCACTACTTGGTGGGGCTTGAGTGTCGTTTCATTTTGTTTTAAGGGTCAAACTCTCGTCCTTTGTCTTTCAATTTAAGGTCTTTTTCCTTTTTGGGTTTTCTTGCCCTTTATTTCTTTCGAGGTTCAAATTTGTAGATCATTCCACGTTGTTATTCACAATCATGAGTTTATGTTTCATCATTTCAAAATAGTTTGTTAGTTTCTTATGGAAAAAATATATTTTTTTTGTCTATTTTCCACATAATAGATAGCACCTTTTACTAAAAACTTACACATTCACTCATTGGCTCATTTTTCTTTCCCCTTTTCAATAATTTAGTTTAGGGTTCTATTTCCTTGCCTTGAACCTTCAACTCCTCTTGGGAGCCCATGCTCACCCTTAGGGACACATTTGTCCACTTCCCTTTAGATTTTCTACTCCCCTCTTTGAGGTTGTATTCCTCCATTTTGTGTTATATGTTTTTGCACTTAGTTGGACATCTACAACCTTTGTCGCACTTCAGATTTAATTTGTATGTCCAGTTGTGAAGTGGTGGCTTGGGGACTTCATGGATACCCTCATAACACTTGAGCACCACTATTCAATGAGATTTTTGCACAAGAGTCTACATTGGCCACCATTTTCTTAGTGCATCTACATGATTTTTTGCCATAATAGAAATACCATTTCTTCATGGGGCTTCAATTAGGGTATCATCCTCATCCCCTTGTTCATGGTTTGAAATATAACATCCTTGCTGCCAATGCTCTTATCACCTTACCTCTACTTTGGGTTGCATCACCTATTGTTTGCACCTTCATTTTAATTAGTTTCTCCAAATTCTTCCTCTTCTTTGTCTCATTCTCCATAGCTTGGAATGACATGCAGGGAGGACTACATTTGCAACAGTAAACTTAGAAAGGAGGACTAGCAAGTTATATGTTGTAGTCCCATGCATTCCATTCTAAGGGCACTTTAAGGATTCCCGTCTTTGTTTTGCTTGATCTTAAATCTAAATTTTTATACTCTATCCTACACAAACCATATCATTTCACTTTGACATTATTTTATGGGGTTTGGGAGGGTCACCCTTGATTTTCATTTTTCCATCACAGACACAAGTGCACAATAGTTCAGTACCACACTGCTTATTTTATTCTATGTGCCCCTATTGTTTGGATCATTTGCAACTTGTTGTGAGCTTGTTCCCCATGCAACTTGCAACCAACTCTCTTTTCCTTACTCCTATTTTGGTTATTATCATTTTGAAAAGGGAAAACAATGAACTTGTCTACAATAATATATTTGCTAATGTCACTAGAGACAATGGGTTGAGGAACCAATTTGGTTTAGATTTTTTATGGAATGTGAAGAAATATATATCCCTACCTTCACTCCGACTTTCATGCACTAGTGTAAGCAAAGTAAGTAAGATTACACAAAAGGAATTGGATAAATGGACCATTTTCTTTTCTTTCATACAATATAGCATATGAAAAACATGTGAAACATGAATCCAAATCCCTTGAACTAAACAAAAATTGAACAACCTAGATTAAGAAACCTTCTCTTCTTGGCATGTCTTTTCCCTTTCTCATGCTTGGCCTTGCACCTTGTTTGGCTTAAGCTAGCTCTTGAGTCATCCCATTCATTTAAGGTTTGATGCATAGTTTTTTTCTCAAACTATTTGTTACATTTTTGGTGACTCAACCATGTCCCAATGTTGAGTCCCAAGCTAGTCCATACAATTGGCGGTTTCTCGTTGTTTTCACCTACTATCTATGGGTTATAAGATCCCTTCTTCTACCCTTCCTATTTTCTTTTGGTAGAATTTCCCAACCCAACTCCCTTATCCTTTTTCCCTTCTTGGTTTCTTTACGCTCTCTTTGATTAATGGGTTCCCCTTGGGCCCTATCTCCCAATTAGATTTGTGCTATTGTTGAGGCCTCTCATATGTTCATGAGCCTTCAAGCTTTTCTATTGAGTATGTGTTGGATTGTCTTGGGAAAGAATTCCTCTTGTTCCTTTTCTTTTGGGGGATTTATGTAATATCCCAAATGGGAAAATAACAATAATAATAGGCTAAAAGATAATAGGGAGACAACAAAACAAAAACTGATATCAAAACACCAACAAAGCCATAAAATACCGTAGAGCTATTTTATTAATTTGCTAGAAATGAGTACAATGGAGGTGCTGGAATGAAGGCACCTGGGCTTGCTCGAGGCAAGCTAGGGAAGCCCTATGAATCAATGCTGAAATCCCCCACTGATGGTACACTGTATGGCTATAGCTTTGCGTTGCAATCTGCTAGAAATGTTGCTGCTGCTCCCGAAGAAATGCCGCTAGGGCCTGCTATACTGCTTAGAAAATTTCGGGACTTGAACCTCGGACTCTACTTAGGAAACCCACAAAAACCCACGAAGGATTTGGCCAAATGTTGACCCTGGAATTTTGGCCCAATTTACCCTAGCTCCTCTAGTTGCTGGTTGAGTTAGGATCTCTGTTCGACACCTCCAATCTGCTCAGAAAATTCTACCAATTTAATCTTGGCTTCTCCTCAATAAACCCAGAAAAAATCGTGAAGGAATTCCGGAAAGGCTGACCCTGGAAATTCACCCTCTAGGGATGGCTACGCTTTCCTGCTGGGTATGCTGGCCTCTCTGATGAAAACAATGAAAGAAGGGCCTCCAACTCTCTGAAAAACTCAGCGATGGAAGGGCTGATCCCTTCCCAATCTCCTGGCTGAAATCTCGTGAATTTCTTTCCTCCGGAAGCTGCTCCTCTCTATGACTGTGTAATCTCCCTGGAAGACTACGCTGCCCTTGGAAGTGACTGTGTAATCCTGAGGCTGAGATGGTATTGCTACTCTCTAAAACTGATGGTATGGCTCCTCTCCTGAGCGGGCACTCGAAGTCCCCCAAGGATGAGGTTGGGATCTCCGCTCGGAGACACCCTTGTGCTAAACAACACTGCAGACCCAGCTAAACAGCTTGAGCGTGCTCTAGTCTTAACAGACAGAAAATCATAAGATGCAAGAATGAATGAGAAAGGTTGCCTTCCTCTCCTTTTATGCTTGTGAACCCCTAAACTCCCTTGGGCCCACCTATGCTGCGTTGTCCCTCTGTGCCACGTTGCGCTTCCTCTCCCATGCTGTCATTGCGTCGCCTGGCCCCACACTGCCAATGCATTGTCCTAAGTGCCTCCTCTCTTGCGCTATCACTTGGCCTCATGGGCCCCACTTCATCTTTTAATTAATCTGCCTAGTGACTTTAGGAAAGTGCTTTTATTCTAATGTTTTGTTCATGGGTCCCCTCACCCCTTTATTTCCGCCCAACATTAGGATTTGCCGAAATTAATCAAAATTAATATCCCAATTAGCTGACTACTAATTTGGGGATATTACAGTCCTCCCCGCCAAAAATTGCTTGTCCTTAAGCAATGCCTGAACAAGCCTCCTCTCTAGTTGATGCTCCCCACCGTCACTGCAAAATGTGCCTGGGTCCCAGATGCGCCACTGAGTCTTCCCTGTCCTCTGCATCACCCTGATATCAAGGGAGCTCTCAATGCTAGGATCCCCAACCATCCTGTCCAACATGAAGCTCCACCTGCTCCACTCACCATCCTGCCATGAAGTCCCCCACTCCATCAGTGACTCACTAAAGCCCAATGGAAGATCTACATGATCTTCCCATGTAATATACAACTCACCTCTAAAAGCTATCGAGCTGTGTAGAGCTGTAATGATCAGGTCCCCTGCTAATCTCGGAGAGGTACCACCATGCTGATGCTGCGCTACTCTGATCATGAGATATTCCCCATCATGCACGGACTGTATCCTCCTCTCTTGAGGCCTAGTGGCAAGAGATCTGTGAGAGATAAGCTCATCCGGCCCAGGCATCGCAATGATGCCAATACCTAACCCTTCGAATGCAACTACGAATCTATGTAGCAACAGAGAAAGTATGCCTTGCCATCTGATGAAGGCCTCTGTGTACCCCCATGTGCTAACCCAACAGTGAGGTAGATCACTCTTTATCCTGGCTCCAACCATCATGAGACAGAATGGGCTATCAATCAACTGAATCTCTGCATCCCATCGTCGGACCTGCTGTACCATAGCCCTGACAACTGTAGGAATCCCTTCGTGCCTCATCTCTAGTCCTTGTATGTGACCAATATAGAGGGTCCATATATCATGGGCAAATCTGATGCATGCTAACCTACCCTGTGCCTGCCACTGTGTAGTACCGTTGACCGCTGGAAGCCACATGTGACAAATAGCCACCCCTTGAATGCAACCAATAGATGGATATCTGATACTCGTAATCGACTCAAGGTATGTGGATCTCTCCTGTCCCTGCCAACCATCTCCACTGGCTCTGCCATCCACCCTCTCGATAATGTGTCAATACATTGTCTGGAGCCTAGACACATACTGGGATGCTACCTCTGCTGTACCCAGTATCCTTTGCTCATGCATGATCTCGACATGCCCTGAGAAAAGAGTGACGCATGTACCTCTCATGACCCGCTCCCTAGGCGTAAGCTCAACGATGATTGATGTGCCACCCCTGCAGATGATCATCTCATCCCCAACTTGTGGCTGTCAACTAGCGCACCGACCCAATGCCACTGTTGGGAAGTCTCTCCCCTAGTGTGTTGAGTGTCATCTAAATATCTTGGGTGAGCCTTGCGTACCCTGTTGTTCATGTCCAGAGTGCTAAGGGACAATAACAAAATCGATTGTGCCTGTGAGTGATCTAGAAGATGGGAAGGCATGTGAGTCCCCACGGATACCGTCAAGTATCACTCATTTGTCTCCCCATCGATCCTGGGTGAACTACCCCCAAAGATATGCCCGGTGTCTCCGTCCATGAGTCTCTCTGGAGGCAATACTCTAAGACCCTGCTGTGCAGCACCGTACACCCCCGGATAACACCAATCATCCATGTACTCCT